>JABTTQ020001263.1:0-50000 GCA_016081115.2 Rehmannia glutinosa
CCCAAGGGTCGACCGGTCGCCCTCACCGGTCGACCACTGGTCGATCGGTCGCCTCCTCCTCCATTTTTCTTACGTCCCATTTTTGTTTCAAAACTCAACTCAGTGCGGGTTGCCCTATAGGGCGGTCGAGCCTGAAACAAATGTGTTGTCCAATTTTTTATCGAAAATAAACTCCAAAAAATACTCCGAAAAATAGTAAAAACATTTTAAGACGGTCAAGTATTTAGACAACATTTAGGGACATTGTTTTGGTTTAAAAACTCATTTGAACAAAATCAAACAAAATCATCAAAACCATGATAAAAACATTTATCTAACAAAATAGTCATTTAATGGAAAAATGGCCCAACTCGGCATTTTAGGGATAAGATATCCCCGAAATTTTGAAATCGGACTAAATGTGCAGGTTTAGTAAAGTTAGTGTTTGCCAAACGCAACCCATAAAAATTAAAGGACCAAAAGCGAAATCGAGCCAACTTAACGGACAAAAAAACAATTTTGCCTTTTTCTTCCCCATCTTTTGTCACAAGAAAGATCGAACTACTTGACGACAATTACCTAAAAATAGTAATGAATCGCATTAAATTTAAATTTCAAGTACCAAATTGCTTCAACTTTATTCTTCTACTTTTTTTTTTTTTTGTATTTCATTTCTTTGGATGTCTCGTATGTATGACATTTGTACATAAGAGAGGTAGTCTTATATGAGACTACTTTTTTTCTCCCCCTTTTTCCCCTAAGTTAAATATATACCGTTGATTATATGGAAATGATTTATCTCATGAACATTGGGGTATGAATTCAAACAATAAAATACAAGTGGAATATAAAAAGGCATAAAAATTGTGCGAGAATGTCTCATGGATATAATAATGAGATGAATTATATATTAAATTAAAATTTCAATCAACTCAAACCCATGAAAAGAATCCATATTGATGTTATTTTTCGGCGGATCAACCCGGACCAAGTCAATGTTTGAATTTGTCCAAGTCTTATTCCGGAAACTTGCCTACAACACCGCAAACGTTAGAGTATCTCTAGGATGATCACATGGAAGCTCCTCCGACATTCAAGTCAGCATGGTGAACGAGAGAAATATATAAGACAAGATAAAGGAATGATGGATATGAATTAAGTGATATTATTAAAGATTAACTTACAAAAGAAGTGAATGAACCTTTATATAATCGGGCCACATAAAAGAAAATGACTTGTGGGGTGGATCGACTCCCGTGGGCCTGGTTATTCCATCCATAACGCACTAATTAATAGGTAATTAATTATATTAATTTGATATATAAATTGAATTATATATTATTAATAAAAGGACATTTTGACCACAACATAAGTCCCCTAGCTCGGTCTTTGAGAAAATATAGAGCGGTGTGCGAGGCTTGTCTTGTCTTGGTCTACATTTCGTCGCAGAGGTTGGAAAAAGTGGGTATTTCGCAAATATGTAATTTGTGAAGGAATTAATCTCTCGGAAGAGTTTGTCTTCTTAAGAGAAGTGGCCCCCGAGAAAGGGGAGAGGTTCTGGAGCGCGGGAGCCCATGAATTGAGTTTCTTGTATGTAACAAGTCAACACGGGACTTAACCTTTTTGAAAGTCAACATATTTCTTGTGAATGATTGGTATGGACCAAGTAATATGGAGAGTGATGAGAGCCGGGAGAGTGGGGAGAGGTGCGGAGCACCTCCCTTGCCATGGGGAAGGGTGCACTCGAGTGTGGGGAGGCGCTCCGGGGCGGCCCAAACCCTTGGTCCATTCTTCCATGCTCATTTCTCCGTCTTCTGCAGGTTATCTTATATGTCGAGTCGGGTTTGAGATCCTGACCTTTTGTCACTCTCGCTCGGCATTGGGCGTCGTCGTCTTGTCAGTTTCTAATTCTGTCATTCTATTTCCACCTTTGCTCATGGAAGCTTTGGAGCTATGTCTTCTTTGGCGAGGAGTCATTGAGCTTCAGTTGGGTTCTAGCTTTGAGCAAGGAGGCTAGCGAAGAGGCGTCCCGAGGAGAGAGTTTGGATGAGGTCTTGATATGCCTTAAAAATATATCATAAAAACCAATAGAAAAATAGTAGCGTAATGACATAAATAATAATAAATAAATCACTAATTAATCTTTTCTCAAAAAAAAAAATCACTAATTAATATTGACTTGCAAGTTGCAACTATGGCTTATTCAAATAGACCTACAAATGCGCCATCTTAGGTTATCTGTGTTTAGACTTCTTGATATATAAATACTTTATTTAGCACAAGTTTAACTTAATTTAGAGATGACCATATGGACAAATTAAGACAATTCACTTAGAGATACTACAATATTCTTTTGGTGGAAATTTCTTTGTCTTAACCTACGTTGTACTTATAAGTTTGTTGTTCATCCCAGAGACAAATTGCACCCCACTTGCAATTGTTTTAGGGATAATTACAAAAAGACACCACAGGTTTGAGCTAATTACAAAAAAATCCAAAGATATTTTAAAATTACAAAAACACCTCTCATATTTGATTATGTCTTAAATTTAATGGGATAATTATAATACTTTTAGAAATATTAAGGTACGTAAAAAATGCTTATTTTTTTTTAAATTATTAATGATAGAAATATATAAAAGAAAAGAAAACAGTCTGATCGATATAGCAAAGGAAAAAAATGTTCAAATTCAGAAAAAGGAAACTACAAAAATAACTTAAAAATGCAAATTAAACGAAGGACGTCTATTTCTAGAAGACATTCGAATGACATAGTTAGTTGTTTTTTTAGCACATGCTCGAGTATCTTCTTGATGGTCTAATGTAGTACATGGAGTGTTGGCCCATGATCCACGAGCCACAATTGCCATAAATTGAGCTTACGAAGAATCACATGAGGAAAAACAAGCGAGTGGTGGAGAGGTCACCTATCTTTGTCTTTAAAGCTTCTTCTTGTTCCTCCTCTTCCGCCATATCGACCACCATTTTCGTGCGGTTTGCCGCCACCGCTTAGAAACTCTCTCACTCGAGTAGCAGGTGTTAAACTCATAGTCATTAATAGGCATCTTTGCATGAGGCTGCGTCCATAGCTCGTTGTAAGCTCTCTTTACCTTTATCATCTAAACGTGTAGCCATAACCATATATCCAAAGCTACCACTGAATTTTGCTACAATGGTTGATGAAGAACCATCCTTCGATCGATTTATTGCCCATGCATAATTAGTATCTCCCATACAAGATCACCATTACCCCTGTTATGGCTTGACTTGGCCCCTCCCCGCGAGTTTGAACTTGCTCGAATTAATCTTTTCATGAGGAATTTGTTCATCCTCGTCCCCGAGAATCTCAAAAGGATTATTAATTTGAACATGCAAATTAGATGAACCCCTTTCGGAGAATGACTTTGTTCGGTACATCCGCTTCTTGACTTGCACCCACATTCGAATCCATAACTTTACCCTTAGTGGTAGTAGCATGGTCTTGGAATGGAGCTCGCCCGCGGACGGACGGTAGCCTGGTTTAGCACCATCCATAGTTTTAAATTACGCATTATGTTTCATTGTTTGATTGTTCGCTTGCACGCAATTAGCGCTCGAATGTCCAACAATTCGACAATGAAAGCGAGAACTCGGCAAATTTTCGTGAATCGAGCGACATGAACGAACAATGACCTATTCATTCTACCATAATAAATTCTGCAATGGAGAATTAATTAAAATCGAATTCTACAAGAACTCTTACGAAATGCCCCACTTCTCCCTAAGGGAACATTGTCTATCTGCATGGGCGTGTCAATAACACTTGCGAGCTTCATAATTAATGCATAATGCCAATATTCCATACTCAACTCGTATATACGAACCCATACCGAGATTTTGACGAATTTATGCGGTATGGATTGAAGCTCGGAACCCACCAGTGCGAGACAATTGAGCCCGATTTGATTCCAGATAGGCCTCCCAAATACTTTGTGTGTCTTTCACGTTCGAGAATTGTATGTTGTAATAACCCTTTCTAGGGGTATAAGGCACCATGAATCGTCAATATGCCAAACCTCCGAAAGTCTTCATTTAAGATCCTCTAAACCTAAAGGTTTGGATCGTTTAGGTAACATTAATCTACCAATCAATGTGTTTTGTAATTTCGCCATCCGTTGTTGGTAAATTTCCTCATCCATAGTGACCGAAAAATACTCCCCTTTTTCACATGTTTCAAATATCCCCCAGGGGATAGCATTTGAGCGAAAGTTTGATTGATAGTTCCATGCACGTTACTTGTGTATATGAGATTAAGGTTTAAACTAGGGTTTTGAACAAAACCCTCCTCTATCTAGGCGCATGAGTACGACTAGGGCACCCTAAAACCGGATCGATATTATCGATTGGGATACCTGAAGCCAAGGAATAATTACTGTTTCATCCGAAAGTTTACGATCTGCGATTTCGTGAAATTTTGGGTTAGCCGTTGCGTGATGAATGCGCGATGCGTTGTTGGGTCTTGATGTCGATTTTATCGATTGTTTATCCCAATACCTGCCTTGGTGATCTCAAGAAATAGTAAGGAATTGAAATCCATGATTAAAAGACTAGTAATTGGATTGAAGAAGATGATTATGTTCGAAAATTGTCATTCTCGAGAGAGAATTTTCGAAAACCCTTGCGGCTAGGGTTCCATCCGCGTGACTCTATCCAAAGTAATTAGAGCATTATCTTTGACATAGTTATTATATCCATATCCATAATCCTAAAAGATGAATTTTCCAGAAAAATGCTTAAAAATTAAAAAACTTGGAGTATCTTTTTTTGACAACAAAAGTTGGAGTTTCGACTTCACTTGTATGGTCATTGAATTGATTATAGTCTAAACATATGTCTATCCACAATGGTGTTACAATTGTATACATTTCATTCTTATAATAGTGAATATATAGAAAGTGAAATAAAAAAGTAGAAAAGGAGATTTGAACTCATTTTTGAGACTATTATGTGTATGGCATGGAAACACGGGTTTAATTAATTGCTAGATCGGTGAATAAAATTTGCTCATAAAACATGTTAACAGACAAGTAGTTATATATTTAATTTTTATTAATTAGAAAGTGAAAAGAAGAACCACCCAATGAGCTAGCTAGGAATGTATTCGAGAAATATATCGGTGGAAACCGGGAATAAACTTGAAAAAAAAAAAAAGTTTGCAAATAGTGGATTATTGAGCGGGTGCAAAATATTGAATTATTTATCTTGCCAACAAACCTGAACATCGGAAGATTCGGTGTCATATATAACACGTGTATTATACGAACATTCACGACATCATCGTCGATTTTACCGAAGTTTTCGGAGGGGTTAACACTACAAGAAAAATAACAATAGACAGCACCGAAAAGACATCATTTCTTTGAAACTTCCGTTGTCTAATGAGTTTTAACATCGCTGTCCTGGAGAACTGATGTCTATAAGCGTATTTTGCGCTAATAGACATCGGTTTGTGTGTACCGATGCTTATTTCAGTTGTAACATCAGTATTTACACAACGGTTATTGTAGTCAATGTTAATACTTTTTATTAAAAAATAATCTGTAACGCGAATTTGCTCTTTTCTCCCATTTCAGAAACACGTTTCTTCAATACTTAATCACAATTTATGTTTTGCTCTCTTTCAGCCCAATTTCTCTTTAACAAAATATTAAAGAATTCTTAATAGCTGAAAATTCATCAATTTTTATCTGAGTTGTTCGACCACTGCTCACTGTCGCTGCTATTCCACCGGTCCACCGCTCATCCCATAAAACTCGCGCGACTCCACTTCCATACTTCTCTGCGTTTTGCCCTAGCACTGCACATCAATATTCGTCAGTTCTATCTTCAAACCCTCCGCCGCTGCACCACTTTTTGTTATTACCGCCCTGCTCCAATCACAAGCAAATGACCCGATTCAATAACACCAGATTGATTCGAATTCAACAGTTAGGCATCCATCCAGTTAGGCATCTAGATCTGAAGATTTTGGCAAAAAATCTTTTGAAAGCTAACAATAAAAAGGTGTACAAGTCTAAATCAGTTTTGGCTACCAAACCGATGAACAATTTGAAAACTGAAGCCTAGAGATGATGGGTGGTGTTGTGGGGTTTGCCGTTGATTTTTCCTCTTCAGTTGAGGGCATATCGGTTTTGAGAGCCAAAATAAAAGGGTATGTTGTTTCAAACTTTTCAGGTTTATTTATGTTGTTTCCTTGTCTGGTCTTAAGCGAAAAGAGAATGCTCAAGTATTTGCTCTGCATTTTTCCTTTAGAAACCCAACATACATAATGTTAATTTTTTTGTTCTTAGAGAAAGTAACCCTGGGGATTTCTTTGTGCAGGCTTATGAGAATAGTTTGCTACTAAGAAGATGAAGTGGAAATCCTATGAGAAACTAAAGATCTTACAAAAGGTAAATTTTAGAGGATATTTAATTTTGAAAATTACCCCTGAGGTTTAGCCTTTTGACAACAAACTCCAGTTATCTTTTGAAATCACAAATACCCCATGAGCTTTTTATTTACCTAACACATACCTACCTCTCGAGGCCTTTTAGCTTTTGAGGGTGCAATTTTGTAAGCTATAAATAATTGTCAGGGTATTTGTAACTTCAAAAGATAACTGATTTTGTTTTATAATTAAGCTAAATTTCAGGGCTAGTTTTTGTGATTAATCCTATATTTTTGGTTTTCACGTGTTTAAATTTCTTTACAACTTCTTACTTGACATATCCATTTATTTTTCAAACTATTTAGCAGTTGAGATTGTTTAAAGAATATAAAATTAGATTAAGGTTGCACACAATTGACATAGTGAAACTAGTGATGCATGATGTTGTCTCTGTGGTAAAAAGTACACTGTTATTAGTGTGATAGTGGGTGTCTTATTTTCAGTTTGTTATGAGGACACATCAGTTTCTTTTTTTAAAATCATGGCAATGCATAAACAACCATTTCAACAATCATATTACAAAACTAACCCTGAGGTTTGAGTTAATAACAAAAAAACCCAGAGGTTTGATTATGTATTACATTTTGTCACTTCATAAGCAAAAACTTCTCAAACACCCCTTTTACATTTGTAAAAAATATTACAGTTATGACCTTACATTTAGACATAATCAAACATCGGGGGCTTTTGTAATTTTGAAACTTCTACGATTTTTTCTGGAATTAGCTCAAACCTCAGGAGTAGTTTTGTAAGTATCCCAATTGAATTTGATATTTATTATAACAACTAAAAGTTACACAAACAAGTGTGTATATTATCTTACCATGGATATAGGCTGAGATATAATTACAAGGTAGTCATGGAACAACATGTAACATAATAATCAACCTAGGAAGTTCTCACAATAAATTTTCATCAAAACTTTCTTGCCAATATGAAGAGAGAAACAGAGGAGTATGTTTAGTGATGTGCTTTTATTTAAATATATGTCATAGGACTGATGACCATGTTAGCAATATAACAACTTCAGTAACACAAATATTTTATCAGATATTAGTAATCTGTAAGAGGAGCTTATATCAGATTTTGTGTCTGATCGAAAAATTGGAGGCTAATTAGTTCCCATTACATTGTTTTATACATAATGTACATGACACATTTGCTGGTTTAGCGTAAATGTGTAATCTTAAACTCAAGTCTCTGTTTTATTATTTGTGGAAATGCTCTTAAGGGCTTTGGCTTGGTGTTGTCACCATTTACAGGGGGCTTTCTAATTATACAACCCCTCCCCACAATATAATGAAGTTAAGCATCTTACAAGGGATAATTGTATTTTCTATTTCTATGCTCTTTTGTTCAATTTGCAGTTGTAATTATGTAGTTAACACTCTATGACTCGATAAAATTCAAAGACAAGAATTAGTTACAACATTTGCCCCCGTTTATATATGACCTCTTCCAACATACAGGATAATTAAGTTAAATTAAGTATCGCATTTCGATTTTAAATTGTTACTAACTTGCGGTGTTTTCAACTATTTTGGTTGCCAACATTCGAGGATATGCTTTTGATCCGTTATTTTATTATTCAGCTTTTTGATTTTTGTAATATGCATGAGCTTCAATAAGGAATTCATTCTCAAATAAGATATCTCTTATGTTATAACTTGGTTCGCATTAATCAATTGAAGATGATGAGACTTTTGAACCATTTGTTTAGGTAACCAGGGGATGAAGCATGTACCAGCAGGGTCGAAGGATGTTTATGTACTGCGGGGTTGAATGATATTTCGAGGATGTGTCTGTTTTTTTTGTGATCGACCCTTACAATGAAATTGTATATGTTTTGGATCCTCTTGGCCCCGCATTCGCGATGATACTTAGAGAGATGTTGTTAATGTGTAAGTTCTTTTCACATGCAAGTCGATAAATTAAATATTGCTTTACTTGTTAATCGATCTTATGATGTTAGAAGAGCTTTAAAATTATTTAATGTGGGCAAGAAAGGAAAGGAAAAAAGCAACCTCAATGGGATATAATCGCGATATGTCCTTGTGATTAACATATGTTGTTCAATGTAATTTGTTTAAGTAACTAACAATTTTTGAATGTTATTAACAAAGCTCCACTGCGATCGTGGTAAAATTCTGATTTCATATTTGAGGTTTTCAAATAGTTTAAAATTGTGTAATTTATAATTTTAAAGTGATTAATAGTTGGTTTTTTCCGGCAAGATTAATATAGTTGGATTTTACTAATATAATTTGTGTTCATAGTTCAAAAAGGTCAATACACTCCAAAGACAAATTGATAAAGTGCGTTTGGAGTGGACGCATTATACAAGATCACATGTTTGAGTAGAACATGTATTCAAGCTACCCTTGACTTGGCTAGAATTTTGTTTGTGAATAGTTAAATTTATTTGGTTTATTATTCTTTGATTCTTTAAGTTGCCTTTGGGGTTAATCTTGTTAAGTATTCTTTTGTTTTCAAGATCCGAAATAATTTGTAGTCTACTTGTTTAGTGTGACTAATAATGTTTTGGTTTTGTTTTGTGCTCAATAATGTAGTGAACTATTGAATTTAACATGTGAAATAGTTTCGAAATAGTATTAGTTGTTTGGCTTTTAATGATTATTTAGCTCTTTTGTTTGTACTAAAGATGATAAATCGATCGAGCATCGCATAAAATGCGATTGTGACTTGTAGTTGCAGAAGGTAAACTAAGTTCCTTTGTTTTGGTCATATTAATTAACCATTAAAACTTTCCGTTTAATGATTGTGGCACCAATGAGTTCCAATCTCGGTTCTTTTCACCCTTGATTTAATAAAGATTTGCATTTATTAAATAGCAATTTATTGTGGTAGAAAAAAATAAATTATGTGTGGGCATATCATGGGAACTGATTTTATAGTTGTAATTCATATTTTACATTTTATATATTTCGATATTTAAATTTACAAATGAACTCGATCATAAGTTTCGATTTCATATTTTATTAGCTATAATTAGCTTTATTGTACTAAAATTGCTCCCATCTTTTCAAGTTTTTTTACCACATGGGTCGAAGGGTGTTTCAGACGTGTTTGTTCTATTTTCACTAAGACTTTGGTTAGATTTTGTTTATAAACATTACTTGCAATGTAAGTTGACAAATTGGGAACTATGAGGATGTTGCAACATTAAGGCCTTTAAGTACTCATTTGTATAGCCATATTTTGCCTTTGCGTTATGCTCGTTGTGCAAATTTTGAATGGATGGCTTAATGCGATTATACTTGTTAGTTTCAATTGTAATTAATTGTTTGTTGATTTAGGTTGGTGAATATTGGTATTATTGTCGTTAATCGGAGGGGTAAAAAAACACAATATTGTTGGATGAAATGAAATCAATTAAAAAAACAAACAACATCGGTTATAAAGTGAAGTGTTAAAAAGTAATGACGACGATTATCCTAATATAGACATCGCTTTGGAAACCAATGTCATTTCCTAACAAACCAAGCCAAAACAACAACGCTTATAAGTCGTTGTGGTTTAACCGATGTTACAAAATGATGTTGTTATAAGAAACAACATCGGTTAAACGTTGTTAAATTATTCACTCTTTTACAACAGGGGCTTTAACATCGCCTATGTTCCTTAAAAGACATCGTTTATTACCGGCGTTGTTTCACTTATTGATATTGATGGAAAATCGATGTTAAAAACCCCCCCCTTTAATCCCCTCCCCCTTTATTCCTTAAAAAAACCCTTTAACAACGGGGGTTTCAACATCGGATGTTTTCATCATTTGACATCGGTCGAAGTCTATTAGCTTTTTCTTGTAGTGGTTTGAAGTGGGAGAACAAAATTAATCTAGATAGTATAAATATTTTAAACACAAATTATTGCGATTTTATTTTGGATACTACATGTGTTCATGGAAATACAATTGTAAATTGCTTTTTTCATTGTAAACTTAATTTGAACAACTATAACATGATCACTTCGTAGAATTTGGATGACCCATCGTATTGTGAAAGACGCTCGCGGCGGTCGGTCCTATTAATTTTTGATATGAGTCGAGCTTTAAATTGGGCTCCTTTTTTTTCCTATGCAAATTTAAGAGCAACGTAAAATAAGGAAAAAAAGATTTTTAAATAGTTATCACATTTATTTTTATATATTTAGACTTTACTTGTTAATTTGTAAAATTTTAAATTGGTTTTAAGATTTTCAAATTAATTTGTAAACTTTTAGACTTCATGACATAAGCAATTATTTTGACACATGAACAATTAGCCCGAATTGCCCAATTTGTCCTCAATTCGCCAAATTTTAAAGTTAATTTTCTAAATTGAAAGCACATAAACTTAGTATCATTCTTTTTTTTAGTTTAATATATCCGGTCCATCCCACTTTGGTGTATCTGGCCCTCCCCAATATTACGTACTGGTTCCACCATTGATTTGTTTGTTGAAGTTGTAGCAAACATGGGATAATTATCTTTGGAAGATGTATATGCAACTCAAAGAAGATCAAGGCGCGTAGATTGAAAAAGATGATTAATCTTCACCATTGTTGGGTTGAACTATTTTATTTTGTGATATATATTGACATGAAAACTCGGAGCTCTTGAATGATTGTTTGGTAACATGCATCGAAAAATATATATTTTAGAATGTTAGCAACAAAGCTAGTATGTAACGATTTGAGAATATAAAGAATAGAAGAGAAATGATATGATGTATTTAAGTAATTATATTAAATTATTTATTATTGAATATTAAGACATAATTAAATTAATACATTTATGTTATCAAAATTGGCATTCATTTATATATTTTTTTAAGTTCTGATGTAGTATTTTTATATTATTATTAATTGGTGATCCGGATGAAATTTCTTGATTCGTCAATTACTAAGAGCATTGGGTTTTTCTAGAGTTGTTAATTTCATCTCAAATTCCGCTTGACCCGGTAGACCCAATTTTTACAAAGTATATTTTTTGGATTAAGCTTTAAAATTAGCGACTCGGTTACTATTTAGTCGGCCGACCTGACTTACTCTTGGTGCGTCGAGTCGGGTAGTCATTTTGACCGCTCTAGGTTTTTCCAATAAATACTTTCCGATCCGACAATTGACTCGGAAAAAGAATCTTTTATTCATGGTTTTGCGGTATAAGAACTATTTAAACTTGTTTATTACCTATTGGAAAATTCGACGTATTAGGTCTCTCGAATAGTCGAATTGATTATCATGTTGTAGATATTTAAACTTATTACCTATTGTTTATCATGTCGTAGATATTTGTGCACCGTTGTGATGTGATCGATGTTGGAAATTTTGGTTTTGATAAAGTGGATGTCGACCCGATTTTGACCAATTTTTTCGGTGGCTAAAAATTTAATTCTGGAGGAATTAAATTATATATTATTAATCTACGTTTGAGTAGATATTCGTAGTATTTTTATTTCTCAAAACCGAATTTCGGTGGTGAGAAATTAATACGAAGGTAGCCACATAAATGGACATTATGTAAAGATTTTGTAAAGGGAAATGAAAGGCTTTTGTCTTATCCACATGGAATACAAACCATGGTTTATCCTAGTTTATATACTAGAAGGTGTTATATGTTGTATAAACTATAACACAAGTGGATGATCACAAAGGGAAATGAAAGGCTTTTGCCTTATCCCCACGGGGCTTGGGCTTGGGGCGGGCGGCCCGCCCTGTTGGGCCGGGTCCTGGTCCACTAAAGTTTTGCCACTCGAATCCGGACATTGTAGGTGTCAGTTCGTGTGACCGTGTTGGAGAGTTAGTAACTCCTACGGTAGTGATCATCCGAAAAGAGCCCACTACTTGTCCGTTATGGAGTAGTGGGGTGTAACATCTGGGATGTTACAATTGGATTAATGCCCACTACTTTGTTATCTCCTGCAGGTGTTGGTTGGCTATATATACCATTTTGTGCATTGCAGTTTGAGCTACAGAATTCTTACTCCATAAAAAGCATACACTCATATATTCTGCATTCTGCACTAAGTCCATCAACCGGGGCCAAAGACATTCCTAGTTCGCAGTGCTTACGTGTTAGTGGCGCTACTACCGAAAGACGTAAGCCGTTTCATCTTTGGAAGCAATACGTCAAACCGTGAGCACTAGCGGGACGTAATTGCTTTGCGGAAGGAGATTCATCTTGGCTCGGCTACGGAAGTTTTATTAACTTGATTGTAATAGTTAGTTCATTTTTACGTAATTTTCATTTTTACGTAATTTGTCATTTTGAAGGCATTCCCTATTCGTAACATTGTAATCAACAATCGCAAAGCAATTAACGAAGAAAAGGCCTAACGATAAAAGGCAAGAAACCGCAAATTTGGAAAATTCCGGGAGCTTGCTACAAGCGTGGCAAACCAAACCATATGGCAAAAGGATTTGCCGTCGACAAAGAAAAAGAAAATCAAACCGCGACCCAATGCCAATGTGGTTGAAGAAAGGGAGCCGACGTGAGGCGTTGACATGTCGGGCGGTGGTGTTTGAAGCCAATTTGGTGGATAACCCGAAAAGAATGGTTTGTGGATACGGTGCCACTTGCCATGTATGCGTTTACGATAAGGATGCATTCTCTTCTTACATCCCATCGATCGAAAGGAAGCTCCATATGGGGAATCACGCCTCTTCGATGTTCTTTGGCGTTGGAACGGTGGTGCTAAAGCTTACGGGAAAAGGAGTTGAAGTGAAGGATGTGATGCATGTCCCGGACATCGGCAAAAATCTGGTTTCGGGTTTTTTGGTCAACCATGGGTTTAGACTAGTTTTTGAGTACGAAAAGTTTGTACTTAGCAAATTTGGGTTCCTTGGTAGGGGTTATCTAGACAAAGGACTGTTCAAAATGAATGTAATGAATGTACGCGTTTTTGAGAATATGAATAAGAATGAATCTTCTTCTTTTATATTGTCGAGTGCTCTAATTTATGGCATATTAGATTAGGACATGTAAATCAATGCTATAAAAAGATTGGTAAATTTAGAATTGATTAATTTACGAAGTAAACTCACAAAGAAAATGTGAAGTTTGTGTTGAAGCTAAAATGGCTAAATTCTTGTTTCATTTGGTTGAAAGGAGCACTTCACCTTTAGAGTTGATACACACTGATGTGTGTGATCTAAAATTTGTGCAAACTAAAGGTGGTAAAAGATATTTCATCACATTTATTGATGATTGCACAAGGTTTTGCTACTTATACTTGTTAAGAAGCAAAGATTAAGCATTAGAGGCTTTTAAGAATTATAAAAATGAAGTTGAAAATCAACTTGGCAGCCGGATTAAAATAATTCGGAGTGATAGAGGTGGCGAATATGTTGCACCATTTGAAGAACTATATACCCAGTTGGGCATAATTCATCAAACAACAAACACCATATTCACCACAATCTAACTGATGTTCTTTGAACGCAAAAAACAGGACTCTAAAAGAGATGATGAATGCCATGTTGATAAGTTAGGATTACCCCGAGAATATGTGGGGAAGTCGCATTTTAACGATCAACCACATATTGAATAAAATACCACTTAAAGGGAAAGATAAGACACCTTACGAATTGTGGAAAAATCGTAAGCCTTTCTTATAAATACCTTAAAGTGTGGGGTTGTTTGGCTAAGGTAGCAATATCGAACCAAAACAAGTTAAAATTGGACCAAAGACAGTTGATTGTGTCTTTGTGGGATATGCATACCCAAGTAGTGCATATAGGTTTATGATACATAAGTCGGAAAATCCGGAAATGATCAAGGTACCATAATCGAATCAAGGAATGCTATATTCTTTGAGGATGTCTACCCTTGTAGAGAAAAGTTAAAAGTGAGTACTAATAAAAGAACTCACGAATCGTAAGTGGTTCAACACCAATTAGTGAAGAACCGAGAGCGCAGAAGAGGTCTAAGACGGCTAAGTATTTTGGACCGATTACATAACATTTATGTTAGATGGTGAGCCAAACTCGATTAAAGAGGCTATAAGCGATCCGGATGCTCCGCTCTCGGCAAGAAGCTATCAATAGTGAAATCGAGTCCATTCGCGAGAACCATACTTGGGAGTTGGTTGATCTCCTGTTTGGTCGTAAACCTTTAGGATGTAAATGGTTCCTAAAGAAGAAATATAAAGCGAGATGGAACTATTGATAAGTATAAAGCACGGCTTGTAGCCAAAGACTTTAAACAAAAAGAAGGATATGTCATCTTTGATACCTATTCTCGATAATGAGGATTGCGCCTATTCGGTGCTTCGCGATTCTTTGCTTTGCACAATCTAGAGATTCATCGAGATGGATGTTAAGACGGGGCGTTTCGAATGGAGAGATAGATACTTGAAATCTACATGGAACAACTTTGAAGGGTTTGTTGTACCCGGTCAAGAAAAGAAGGTGTGCAAGTTAATAAGATCCTTGTACGGATTTGAAACAAGCTCCAAAACAATGGCATCTTAAGTTTGACAATACGATGTTGTCAAATGGATTTAAAATCAACGAGTGTGATAAATGCGTATATGTCAAAGGGACATCAAAAACATTTGTCATAGTTTGTCTATACGTAGACGATTTGTTAATCATGGGCGTAGTCATGATATTATCATGGAGACTAAAAAAATGTTAAAGATGAACTTTGACATGAAGGATATGGGGATTTCTTTGATGTAATCCTTGGGATAAAAATCAACAGAACTCCGATGGAATTATCTTGTCACAATCCCACTATGTGGAGAAAGTGCTCAAGAAATTCAATGCTTTTGATGAGTTCACCGTCAAATACGCCCATTGATTTAAGTATAAATCTGGTTGCTAATAAAGCGAGAAAGTGGCTCGGATGGAATACTCACGTATAATAGGCGATCGATGTACATCACAAATTGTACACGCCCGACTTGGCCTACCCTATAAATATGTTGAGTAGGTTCACGAGCAATCCAAGCCATGAGCATTGGAAATCGTTAACCAGGGTGTTAAAATACTTGAAGTATACCTTGGATTATGGGCTATACTACTCAAGATATCCGATTGTACTTGAAGGATATAGTGATGCTAGTTGGATTTGATTCGAAAGATTCTTATTCAACTAGTGGATACATATTCACCATTGCAGGTGGTGCGGTATCGTGGAAGTCCACGAAGCAAACGTGTATAGCTCGGTCCACCATGGAATCTGAGTTTATAGCTTTGGATAAAGCTGGTGAAGAAGCAGAATGGCTTCGAAACTTTTTGGAAGATATTCCATGTTGGAGGAAGCATGTGCCTTCAGTGATGATTCACTGTGATAGCCAAGCGGCTATAGGAAGGGCACATAGCAATATGTATAACGGTAAGTCTAGACATATTCGTCGGAGACACAATACCGTTAGAAAATTGATCTCAAATGGTGTGATGTCAATTGACTACGTAAAGTCAAAAGACAATTTGGCAGATCCTTTGACGAAAGGATTGAATCGAGATTAATTAGGTAAATTGCTAGAGGGAATGGGCTTAAAGTCCACAAAGTAAAAATAACCATCATAGTGGTAACTCAACCATGATGATCGGAGATCCTAAGAACTTGGTTCAATGGGAAAACTAAACTATGAAGGTTATGTTGTAACACTTGGAAACAATATTATAACCCATCCCTAGAAAGCAATACCAAGTGTTGAAACACCTGCAAAGTTGTGGTGAGGCTAAGTCATTTGACTTTTAATGATTCCTACACCTCGTTGAGGTTGAGTATGGCAGGATACTCGGATAGGAGATCACCTATATAAGTAAGAAGTGCGGGCCGCTTCAAAGTAACACTTATGAATCCAAAGTGGTGTCCATGGCAAACGGACACAAAACGTGAGAACGAGAAGGTGTTGAGACCTTATTGTGTTAATATTTTGTTGACTCGGTACACAAAGTGGATGAATAACTCAGCATTGCGTCCACTAAGCCGAGTGTACCCGATGGTATTGACTACGGAAGGTTCAAAGCCATAAGCTACCTTTCCGAATGCAATATTGTCTCTTGAGGACTGGTTTGCGTGTCTGCATTCATGCATACATTAATTTCCACTCATGTGGGGGATTGTTGGAAATTTTGGTTTTGATAAAGTGGATGTCGACCCGACTTTGATCAATTTTTCGGTGGCTAAAAATTAAATTCGGAGGAACTAAATTATATATTATTAATCTACGTCCGAGTAGATGTTCGTAGTATTTTTATTTCTCAAAACCGAATTTGGTGAGTGAGAAATTAATGCACGAAGGTAGCCACATAAATGGGCATTATGTAAAGATTTTGTAAAGGGAAATGAAAGGCTTTTGCCTTATCCCTAATGGAATACAAATCATGGTTTATCCTACTTTATATACTAGAAGGTGTTATATGTTGTATAAACTATAACACAAGTGGATGATCACAAGTGGGCCCCACACGCACGCCGCGCCGCCGCCGCCCGGCCGGAGGCTGTGGGGGGATCGGGGATCAGGCTTGGGCGGGCGGCCCGACCCTATTGGGCCCGTGTCTCCGGTCCACTAAAGTTTTGCCACTCGAAAATGGGTTTGGCCTGATTCGAGTGATGTTGGGGACTGTTGGAGCCCAATGAATCTGGACATTGTAGGTGTCCAGATTCGTGTGACTGTTGGAGAGTTAGTAACTCCTACAGTAGTGATCATCTGAAAAGAGCCCACTACTTGTCTGTTATGGAGTAGTGGGGTGTAACATCTGGGATGTTACAATTGGATTAATGCCCACTACTTTGTTATCTCCTGCAGGTGTTGGTTGGCTATATACCATTTTGTGCATTGCAGTTTGAGCTACAGAATTCTTACTCCATAAAAAGCATACACTCATATATTCTGCATTCTGCACTAAGTCCAGCAACCAGTCTTCAGCACATTTCTAGTTCGCAGGTGCTTCTGTGTTAGTGGTGCTACTACACAGAAGACGTAAGCCGTTTCATCTTTGGAAGCAATACGTCAAACCGTGAGCACTAGCCGGGACGTAATTGCTTTGCGGAAAGAGATTCATCTCGACTCGGCTTCTGGAAGTTCTATTAACCAGTTGTAATAGTTAGTTCATTTTCTGTAATTTTTTGTTTCTGTAATTTGCCATTTTGAAGGCATTCCCTATTCTGTAACATTGTAATCAACAATAATTAGATTTGTAATTTCTAATCTGAACAAATTCTAGTAAGAACTTTTCGTGGAATGATAATTAGTCCAATTGTGTGTAGTTGATATATTTTCTTAAAGGAATTACTATAAGACAATAACACTTTCCATTAAAGATAAAGTTATGCGCATCTCTCATATATTGTTTTGATATTTTAATCTCTTTTAGTTTGTTTATTTGTTGGTTATGAATTCTCAACTGATTCACTATTAATAATTCGGTTAATTACAAAAACAACTAATTGCAAAAATTCCAGCTACTTTTAAAATTACAAAAATACCTCTAAAGTTCTATTTTGTCTAACATTTACCCCTCGGGAAAAAAATATTTCAAAATCTCCCGATATTTATAAAATATTACAATTTATCCCTTAATTTTAATATTGAATCAAACCTCATGGGGTAATTTTTGTAATTTTGAAAATTACCTAGGTTTTTTGGTAATTAGAACAAATATCAGGGATAGTTTTTGTGATTATCCCTTAATAATTTAATACATTCTTGGTATGATAATAAGATTGCATCGAAAATCAACAAATTGTTTTTCATTTAATATAAGTACTAGACACTAGTACCATATGATTTTTTTTTGAGGGAAACCATATGATTTCACTTAAGTGGAACTATTGATGGGAATACTCGTGAAAATAACGATCAGGATAACAATTTGAGAGAGAGAGAGAGAGAGAGCGATTGGATATGAGAGTCGAAATTTTATTTTGTCACACTTAGGATTTTTTTGACAAAAAATGTTATTGGGCCTTATTAAAATTTTGAATGAAAATATGGTTGTGTTTCTCTCACTTTGCTCATTTTTCTCATTTTTTCTTACATCAATCACATCAACATTTTTTCACAAAATACTAATCATTATTACACATTCTCACAAATTTTACTATTCCTTTTTACCACACATTTCTAACTATCAATCACATCCAATCATTATTTTACTATTTTTAAAATCAAATCAACTTTCATCTTACATATCCATTGATCCCCACTTCTCAAAATTTTCCAAAACTTTCATGAGAATATTTTTTCACTATTCTCTGAGCGAAAAGAAAATTTTCAAAATGAAAAGATATCCAATCGCACCCGAAAATTTGGTTAAAAATAAGTTTGTCAGTTGTCACACTTAAAACTCTTCAACCAAAATAATTATTGGGCCTTGAAACAGTGAATGATCAAATCTTGTGGTTGTGTTTCTCCTGCTCATCATTGGGTGATTTGGATGTTATGATAGATTCCAAATGGGCTTGCTCTTTTGATGAATCCAGTTTGTGTTGGGCTCCAAATTGGGCCTCTTTGCCTTTACCCCATAGGAAAGCATATAATCCAGCAACTAGCATTGCACCTCCCAAAACACTGCATTATTTATCACATTGATCCCCAGCTTGTTAGATATTTTGTTCTTAAGCTGAAGACTGATTGAGTTTAGTTCATTAAAATGAATCAAATTTGGATACAATATTTCTTATTATCGATCTCAAATTCAACTGAGTATCTCTCAATTGGTAAAAATCGAACAATCAAATTAAGTTTAAACATAATTGTGTATATACTTGAGTTCAATTTGTGACTGAACAGTGACGCTCTAAATATACACACTTTCTAAACACACCACAAACTATTTTTTAAAATAACATATTTATTTAATACACCTCTATTATTCCACAGTTTACGATTTTCTCATTAAAACCCACATGGAACTTTGATTGGATGACATGATGGTCATGCCATCCCATTTGAATAATCATACCATCAGTGACGCAGCCACCCGAGCCAAGTATCTCTAGCCCAAATAAAGTTTACCCTTAAAAACATATAACTTTTTATTTTTATTTTTCTTATCTTAGAAAAAATAGGACAAAGAATTTGGGGGTTGGGGCCAGGGGCCAGGGTGACCCCCTCAATCCGCTCATGTGCACCATCATACCATCTATCAATTGACTCGTCTAACATTTGAGTAATTATGTCATCATACCATCTAACATAGTTAGAGATAGCAATTTGGGTCCCGACTCGTCGATAAGGCTAGACTGAACCCTAAATTTGGAGGCCCAAAAATGATTTGATCTATTTCACCAAAAGCAAAACTCATTACATGGGCCTGACATATTAGTACCGGGCTAGCCCGATCAGACCTAAATTGCTAGCTCTAACCATAGTAAAGGCATTATAGTCTTAAATTCGTGTCATTTGTGTAGTTATAGGAAATGAGGGTGCATTTAAGGAGAAATAGGTGTAAATAGCATCCCCCTTCACGGAACTATAACATGTTTGGCTAGACCCAATTCATTTACCTCCCTAATCAAATATGAATATTGTCTTCAAATCTTTCTTTTTGTTAATGAGCTCTGTTTATGATTATATTTAATTTAGAATGAGTAAATGCCAACATATAAAATGGGATTAAAAAAACATACAGAATAGGCTATTGATATAAGATTAACATTCCAACCAAGCTTCCATGATGATATATTTCTCTCCATAACTGCACCATATATGGTGGTTGTTAGGCAGCTGAAGCCGCATTGCAAAGCCATCAGCCTCAATTTTGACGGATATTCTTTCAGAATCGGAGCCTGAAATAAGCAATTAATCAAATCTTTGGGATATCTTTTGTAATTATACATAAGAATAATGTACAAGTTCAAAAGAAAACCTGCATGAATCATGATGAGCCAAATAGCCCAAGACAAGCTTGCAGCAAGCAAGAAAAGAGAACCCTTGATCCATTCTTCTTTAGTATAGCTCATTGCAATTAAGTTATGGGCCTCATTTTCCGAACCTGAATATAAATATGGGCCCTTGTAGAATGTAAACACTATAGCCCCTGAGACACCCAGTACTGATCCTAAAACTTTGGCCCATCCATGTTTCTTAGATATTTTTTTTATAAGTTCGATTCTTTGGTTGGAAGGGAATAGATAAATTCCAAAAACCGAAAGATACGTGGTTCGAACCCCTGGCCAACACCCTTATAAAGGATTAATGATACCACTGAGCTACATTTCTGGTAGTAGAACTTCATGAATAAAAACCATGTTTCTTAGTTATTGCAAGCCTTTCAATCCTATAATATTCAGAAAAGGGAGGTTTATAATTTATAAATGAATTGTTTCATATAAGTTTTTGAATAATTACAAAAATACCACTGAGGTTTGGACTAATTACAAATAAACCCCGAGATTTTTGATAACAAAAATCTATTTAGGTTTGATTACGTCTTATATTTCCCCCTTTATAAGCAAAAAACATATCAAAACTCCCGATATTATAATAATACTACAATTTTCCCTTAAATTTAACATATAACCAAATCGATTTGTTTTTTTGTAATTTGAAACATCTCTAGTTTTTTTTTTTGTAACTAGCCCAAACCTCAGGGTGTTTTTGTAATTATCCCTGTAAGTTAATTTGAAGCCGGAGACATATTTAGACATTAATGCTAATTTGAATGAAATGATTGACTTTGTGATATGTTCTAACTAAACTTTAGTGGTACCTTTATTTTAATTTCATTTAGGGATAATTACAAAAA
This sequence comes from Rehmannia glutinosa, assembly GCA_016081115.2. Classification (NCBI taxonomy): domain Eukaryota; kingdom Viridiplantae; phylum Streptophyta; class Magnoliopsida; order Lamiales; family Orobanchaceae; genus Rehmannia; species Rehmannia glutinosa. Next base: position 21,155 of record JABTTQ020001263.1, read on the forward strand.
CATCCATGAGATTTGAGCTAGTTACAAAAAAACTCAGAGACGTTTTAAAACTACAAAAAATTCCATCATGTTTGATTATGTATTAAATTTAAGGGTATAACTATAGTATTATTATAAATATCAGAGAGGGTTTTGATATGTTTTTTGCTTATGAAGGGAGAAATATAAGACGAAATCAAACTTCAAGAGTTTTTTTTAAATATTGTGCAGTTGTCCTCTCCATATGTTTCATATATGTGATTGTACGTACCTTGAACAAACGGCGATGATGAAGACCATTGCAGGATTGGTGTTAGTAATTGATGTAGCAAAAGTTGCAGAGATGTAGTTAAATGCAATATAGTGTAGATTCAAGAACAGGGCCAACTCAGAACTGTAATCACAATACGCATCAACTCGTTAGGCTTGTTTGAAAAAAAAAAAGGAAAAAAAAGTTAAGTTAGACCATAAATATTCCATTCATGTTTTAAATCCAATTGCGGTTCAATTATCGGATACCGGTGGTCGGTCCTAAGTATAAAAGGCTTTAAAACCGTTTTTGCGGTTAAACCGGTCAATAGGTCAAATTGGAACATACGGCCAAAATCAGGTTAAATACCGGTTCAACCGCTTTTGCTTTTTTTTTTTTTTTTTTTAATTTTTGTGTTTTTATTTTTTTAAAAAATTTATAAACTTAATATTTAATATATTTATGTCATTATTTGAAATTTAAGCTAAATATATAGATATTTTCCTTTTAACTATATTTATACAACTTTTCTTTTTATATTAATGAATTACATTCATATTTTATATAATATAATATAAAATATGAACCGCTTCGGTGGCTTGACCGGTTTAATCACCCGTCTGATATTTAAAACACGATTCCATTATCCAATTGAACAATATGTCACATGTGTATACAATGGCGGATCTAAGGGCCCCCACTTGCCCCCAAAAAATTTTTAATACTCAATTTTTCTACTTGATATTTATTTCAAAATTATCTCTATACTAATGAAAAATTATATTTGACTCCCCAAAAGTTTTAAGAAAAATTCATTCTATTGGTCTTCGTAGGTTTGGCCCCCAAATTTGAATCCCGCATCTCGCCATTGTGTGTATACACATTCAAACGATTAACAACACATATGTATCTTCTCTACATATGTATCATTCATCCAATCAAGTGTAGTTATTTTTTCAAAATGGCCTTGGCTCATCGAGCCAACCTAATGGAGATTAGATTGAAATATCTATTAATATTAATTAGTTTTCCAAGGTTATTTTATTATCTTAATCTTGTTTGTCCTCCCCTCTTCCCCCGAAAAAAAACTAATGGGCTAGTCCATAGTCCAAGGCAGGTTGGGCAAGAGCTTTTACGACTAAGCAGATGATGGGTTTTGGCGGGCTACCTCGCCTACTCATTTTAACAGCTTTAAGTGTAATACAAAAATTGGAACATGAAATTTGGTCACCATAAATACTAAGGTAAATTATAAAAAGAGTAGGTCGATGTTTTGGCCATTCTCATCAAACCAAAATGTTATTAACCATTTTCTTCAAATACATGTTTTTTTAGCCATTTTGACATGTGAAATTCCCAAATGCCCCTTAACCTTGTAAACCCCTTTTCGAGTCACACACGCACATTCACCAAATTCATAACTCAATATTCGAAACTTGGGCGAAAAATCTTATTCCGACGACTTGCAAAAATGGAACCCTACGGCGATCGTGTCAACGGGCAAAAATCTTATTTCGTTAATTTCATATTTTTGTTGATTTAGTTAGTTTATAGTTTAAGGTTAAGATTTGTTATTAGATTTGAGGAATTTTTATGGTTTATACAGATTTAGGTTTTGATTGAAAACCTTGCCGCACCTTAATGGTGATTGGGGTGAATGACGAAGTTGACATGCAAGAATTTTCATCGCATAACTCGATATCGAAGTTACTATAGTTCAATATCGAGTTATGTAACTCGACATCGAGTAATGTTTGTTTTCATCGAGTTATTTTATCGAGTTGTATTTAAAATCATGATCTCACTTATATATTGTGTTAAATGTAATGGATAATAAATGGATATCCAATTATATAATTTGATATCGAAGTTATGATTAATAATCAATATCCCATTACATAATCGGATATCGAAGTTTTCAACTTTTAATGTAGCGTTGGTGAAACCAACAATGACTCGATATCCGATTACATAACTAGATATCGCATATCCATTCATCTCTACTCTCACTTATTATAACCAATTATTTTGTTTTTCTCCAATTTTTTTGAATTCACATAATTTTTCGTTTTAAATCAATTTTCCATGTATAATATATCAAATTAATCATCTTTTTGTGAACTATAATTTAATGCCAATACTTGATATACAAAAATGAAAAATACAAATTCGAATTTCTTAAAAAATTTGAAATAGAGAGTAAGAGGATATAGAGAGAAATATACCAATTGTAGAGTACAAATGTCTTTTGTTATGCCAAAATAGCTAAAAGAATTTATTTTCAAAAGATAGCTATTTTTCATTTGGCCACCCATTACTACTTATAAAAGCAATACACGAGCTTAATTTTAGAGAAAAAAAACAATTATCTTTTTAACGAAACAAAAATATTCCACGAAGATGGAGGGACGATTTGAGACAAAATATAATGAAGAGTAATTAATTAGATTAGAATACTTACAAATGATTAGTGATTGACATTTTTATACTTGGGATGATGAAGTTCATGAGTTTAGTGTGATAATGTGGACTTCATGGGCCATAACTGATAAATTGAGCCTTATTGACTGCTTATTAATTTTATGATCCGATACTAATTAAAATATTTGAGCAATAATAAAATAATTTTTAAAATTAATAAATACATAAAAAAATAAAATAGAGAAGAAAATCACTTTTACCCCATTAATTTGAATGAGGGGATATAAGATAAAATTATTGCACAACACTAATATGCGAACATGCAAAAGATTTGATGGTAACTTATGTTGCAAAAATATTCTCTTCCCCATCTTTTGTCACAAAAAAGCATTGAACTACTTGGCGACAATTGCCAAAAATAATAAAATATAATCGCATTAAATTTAAATTTCAAGTACCAAACAGCTTCAACTTTATTCTTCCACTTTCTTTTTTTTTTTTTTTTTTGGATTTGTATTTTACTCTTTGGATGTATGACATTTGCTCATAAGATAAATATATACGGATGATTATATATATGAACATTATTTATCTCATGAACATTGGGGTATGAATTCAAACAATGAAATACAAGTAGAATAAAAAAGCACTAAAACTTGTATGAGATTGTCTCATAAATATAAAATTATAATTAATGAGACAGATCCTATTCAATTAAAATTTCAACACTCATGAAAAGAATCCATATTTTTGTGTTTCTTATGATCCATCTCATGAACTTAGACGGTTTCATATATATTTCATTTTTAGATTTACATATTTTCAATCATAAATCATTTGTAAGATCTCGAGACCCTACCATTTTGCCTAAAATTTGGCTAAAACCAAACGACATTAGCTAGGGAGGTTCGTATCCTTAACGTATCTTGTGGGAGTAGGATTTAATTCCCTATTCCATGTTCCTATTTCACTCTTTGTTTGATTGTACGTATTAGATGAATGACACGTGTACAAAATGATGCCATCATTGTACACGTGTTAATCATCCAATCAAGTGGAATAGGATTGTGGAACAGGAAATCACACAACATAACCCTAGCCTTTAATTATAATTAAACTAGGACAGACATTTTAACAGCAATAAAGATTTCTATATCTAATCAAAGCATATATAGTACAATAATATCACTTCTATTTCTTGCTAACAACTAGTCATATATTACACGTAAAAAAAAAAAGGAAGGTCGATTAATTCGATAATAGGGTCAATGGTAGGATCAGGATTTTGAAATCCCATTTCGATTCTTGAAAAAGATATATACACATCAGCATATTAAAATCACAAAATGTGTCTATTGAATGCACTTCACAATGGTTTCCTCTTTGGCATCTGTTTTTTCTTCATTAACTTCCTTTTCTGCTTCTTTATTCTTCCCCCATATGACACAGTACAAACCTCCTACCAATAAAATGCCTCCACAAATACTGCACCAAAAAAAACATATCACTTTAATTTCCACTCTTTATAATTACCCTTCCACTTAGGCCTCGTTTGATTTTGTTAATAGGATCGGGCGATTTTTTTTTATTCAATAGGATTGATTATATAATTTGATATAGTATTATGGTTGCGAAATATGGCTAGTATGTTTTGGGATCAAGATTACAATAATTTGTAGGGATAATTACAAAAGACTCCCTGAGGTTTGCGCTAATTACAGAAAAACTCAGAGATGTTTCAAAATTACAAAAAGCTCCGTCAGGTTTGATTATGCCTTAAATTTAAGGGGTTAACTGTAATATTTTGTAGAAATATCATGGGTGGTTTTGAAATATTTGTTGTTTATGAAGGGAGAAAATGTAAGATAGAATCAAACCTAAAGGGGTTTTTGATAATTTTGAAACATCTCTAGTTTTTTTTTTTTTTGTAATTAGCCTAAACTTCAGGTGTGTTTTTGTAATTATCCCTAATTTGTATTTGGAATCAGTTAATAGGTAAGATAAGGTGTCAAATGAATAAAATACCCTGCACCCATTAACAAATTTGTAAAACAAAATCAAGATGGATGGGGAAGGGCTAAACATGTAAATCGACAAGGTTTTTAAGGGGCAAAATAGATAATTAAAGTTTGGAAAAATTAGGGATTATACAATCATAGGGGTAAGGGTTGGATTACTAATCAAATGGTTATAGGATTTTTTCTTGGGCCCAATGTGTAATCATGGGCTTGTAACCCAAACTCCGAACAAGTGAAATGGAGGTATTTAGGCTGTAATTGGATGTGCTTTCGTTCCATTCATTTTTATTTTTAAAGTGAATAGTGGCGAAAAGCTGTTTTGGAAAAGTAGTGAATTTTTTTGAAAGTGTGATTGGATGTAAGATGAAAATATGGTGATGATAGTTGATGTGATGATGTTCTTAGTAAAATAGTGATTGGATGTGATTAGTGATGTGAAAATTAAGAGAGTGTGAATACTGTTTTGTAATGTAATTGTGTAATGATGATAGTTGGTAGTGATTTCTTTTAGTAAAATAATAAATTGATGTGATTGATGATTGGAAAAATGAAAATAAGTGAATAGTGTATTTTTTGAAATTTTTTACAACCAATCACAGTTTGTGCTAAAGATATTTTTTGAAGGAAAATTTTGTGAAATTTTTTCACGTCCAATCACAGACTTATTTAATTTATGGGTAAATCTCGCTTTACCCCTCTATACTCTCATTGAATCTCATTTTACCTCCTTATACTTTTAATTGTATCACTTTACCCCCTTATACAAATTAAAATATCATTTAATTCTCTTATTCCTTTAGAAATTGAATTAATTATCCCTAATATTATTTTAATTTAAGAATGACATCAAATACCTATAATTTGTTTTGGAATACCTATTTGCTATTTATTAAAATTAATATTGTTTCCATTATATAACTTTATTGTAGGGTATTATCTGTAAACTGATTCACACATTTGTTTTCATAATAAATCTAAAATTATGCATTATATTTTAAAATAATATTTTATATTCAAAAAACTAACCACTAAAATGAGTATTTTTTTCCATTTAACATAATTTTCATTAAATTATGATTATTCAATCAATCATTGAAAAATTACATCAATTTTTTAATAAAAAATTATATTATATATTATAATGTTTTTAAGTTTGTGAGGTATATAATAAATTAAAAATATAAATGTATTAGCTAATTGAAAATTCCTATTATATATTAATTTAATAAGGACTATATTAAAATAAAATAATTAGCAACTAAATGTAAAATACAATAGATTTAATATTACACGTTAATTAATCAAGTTGTGAAAGTTAATTTAGAAAATAAGTACAAGTTTGTTAATATTAAATGTTTTTTAAATAATTTTTTATTTTAATAAAACTAATAGGTAAGGATTATAAAATAGTCATTGTTTTGAGTGTATAAGTATAAAATAATATTCTAACAGTATAAAGGGGCAAAGTGATACTAATTAAGAGTATGAGGGGGTAAAGTGATTTTCAAGGAAAATATAGGGGGCAAAGTGAGATTTACCTTTATTTTTTCCTATGTTATCAAGGTGTGAAATAAGGGTCATGACAAAATTGTGACCGGACAATACCTTTTGGGCGGCCGTTAGCAATCCTATGACACAAGAGACTATGTCTCTTTTTTTTTTAATCAACTTTTTAGGATGGACTAATAAGTTTATAAAACTGAATAATTGCAGGAAAATTTCAAACCTTCCCAAATAAAGCACCTCCTTCCACAGAAATGCTGAGAGGATAGCAGTAAAAATTAGTATCAATGGAGTGAATGTGGCAGCATAAAGGGGGCCCTTCTTCTCAACAGCCCAGAGTTGCAACCAGTAAGATATTCCAGTCACTACTACACCCTGCCAAATTATTTTTTTTAACAGATTAACAGAATATATTTTTAGATCCAATAATTAATTTTATATTGTCGGATTCATTCTTGTAAGAAAAAAAAAAGCGTAATAATCTTGGTTTGATGATGATTTTAAGCATTTAGCACTTGTGAAAAATTTGGGAATTTTATAGAGCTGCTAATTTGCTTCAATTTTGAAACTTATATATATTTATGATTTTATCATGTTAAAGAAAATACATATATGTTTGAATTAGTTCTGTCTCAAATTCGATTATATATGTTTGATAAGAAAAATATATTTATTTTTAGGATAATAATAAAAAGACCCATAAGGTTTGAGCTAATTACAAAAAAAAAACCAAGGGGTTTCTGAAAATTAAAAAAAAAATCCTGGAGGTTTGATTTTGTCTTAAATTTAATGGGGTAACTGTAATATTTTGATAAATATAAGAAGGACTTTTGAAATGTTTTTTGCATATGAAGGGTGAAAATGTAAGATGGATAAAATCTAAAGGATTTTTCCGTAATTTCTAATTATATCTGGGTTTTTTTTTTTGGTAATTAGCCCTAACCTCGACTTTTAAAAAAAAGGCCCTTAGAATTTTATCCAAAGATAGACTTGTAAAAGCATTATTAGTGGGTTGTGGAAACATACACAATAAGCAACAGAAAAAGATTCAAATCCCATTTGAGCTTCCATGATGATATGTTCCTCTCTATGCTCATTGCCCAAATTGATGATTGTATGCAGCTAAATAAACACTGCAGCATTGTAAGACGAAATTTTGCTGGATATTGCTTCACTAGAGGGGCCTAACATCAAAACAAACAACCTAATTAATTACATATTTAAAAATGAAGTCAAAAAAAAAAATTAGCAGACGAATTATCTTATTTTATTTTTTGAAAAACAGTTTGATGAAAAAAGTATCATGAAGTTTCTAGTAAAGGCAAAACTTTAATAATTAATAAAATTGTATATTACTTAAAGAAGTTTTATTAAGTTGAGGGAGTGGCAGCCGCCAGCTCCCTTGACTCCGTCTCTAGCGAAAACGAAGTGATTATATTGCATACTATTTATAAATAAATGACTATTTAATTTGATACATAATATAATGTTTTTTTATTATATACATCTTTTGCGAAGTGTAACTGTGTGATGTAAAAATGGAAAGGGCATTGTTGGAATCATGAGCGGATCCAGGTTTCTCCTCTGGTCCAAGACACACCCCAATTGAGGGAAAATGATAAACATATAGATGCATAAAATTCGTTCGGAAAAAAATATATATTGGCTAAGAAGAAAAAATAATTAGGCTAGGATAATTCGGCATGCTTGCTAGGCCCAAGAACCATGAAAAGGACAAAGTGTATGTTAGTGCTTTTTTTTTTTTTTTTTGGAGTGTATGTTAGTGCTTAATCTTTCACAGAAATCAGGTAATTAAATAAAGTGTACTTTAATGGCATTATAAGACTAAAGTAAAACTTGAAAGATAGTTTGTGTTTGCCATGCATTGTGAAAACATAAAGCTTAGTAGTTATAAGACACAACAATGGCTCAATAATTATGAAAAGTAATGTCTTTTAATTTAGGGATAATTACAAAAACACCCCTAAGGTTTGGGCTAATTACAAAAAAATCCTGATATGTTTCAATACTACAAAAAGGCCCCCCAGGTTAGATTTTGTCTTAAATTTAAGGGGTTAACTATAATATTTCTACAAATATAAGGATGTTTTTTTGAAATATTTTTGATGAAGGGGGAATATGTAAGCAGAATCAAACCTTAAGGGGCTTTTTGTAATTTTCAAAAATCTTTGGGTTTTTTTGTAATTAGTCCAAACCTCAGGGGTTTTTATGTAATTATCCCTTTAATTTATTGTCACCATTAATAATAAATGAGACATGCATTGTCAATGGCGTAGCCAAGACACCATAAACAACAAACCGATACGAGGAAAGTGGGATGGGTCGATAGAAACTATCAAAAATCAAATCAATCCTAACTAATATTTTTTTAAAAAAAAATTGCTTAGTGAAAAAAATTAAAGAGGGGGGGCGGCCCAGGTTGCCCCTAGCTACGCCACTATACACAGTTACAATCTTGTAACAAGAAAAATTATCAGAAATTTCATTAATGACACTAATTATTAATTGTGGCAATTTAAATATGTATCATTAATTATAAATAGTGGCAATTTAAATACAATTCTTATTATCTTTAAAGTTTTAATCAAACCTGCATGACAAGCCAGGAGGCCCAAGCAGTGTTGGCTGAAAGCATAAGCAAACAACCTTTTATCCAATTCTTTTTTGTGCTCAAATGTGTAATAACATTTGTTTGTTGGGTCCCACTACACCAATTCAAGAATTTCACTTGAGGCCCTTTTACAAATGCAAACACCATTGCCCCAGAAAGACTAACTACTGAACCCACAAACTTGGCAATCCCTGAAATTCCCTGATGGAAAAACTTTCAATCCTAAAAGGAAAAAAAAAATGGAAAATAACTGTTATAGATTTTCATGAAACTAATAACAAATTAAATAAAAATCCGATTAATTTCTCGAGATTTTATGTGTACCTGAATGCAACAGCAATAACAAAGGTGAAGGTAGGAATCGTGTTAATGCTGGCAGAAGCAAAAGTCGCGGAGACGTAATTTATCGCATACGAGTAGAGATTCAAACTCAACGTGATCCTGAAAATATTATTGCAAGAAAAAAGGTTCATCAAATATGGAAACAAAATAAAATTCAATCCATAATCTACAAACTAATTAATGGGTGTTTGAAAACTGTAAAAAAAGTGATTCTCAGCTGGTAGTGGACGCAATATTTGAGACTTGGGGGAAACTTATTTCTGATGACAATTACAAAAGAAATTACTCAAAATTTTGGGGCAAACGTATTTCTTTCCTTAGCCTATACATAACTATTGATATAACAACTAATTTAAAGAGGATCTCCCCTTGATCTGCTGTTGTTCTCAGCTTCTAGATGGAAAAAATAGTTTTTTTGAATATAGAAGCTGAAGATCATTTTTTTTTGGAGTTTGCAAACGCTCCCTAAGGCATCTGATTCCAGGCGCATACCCAAATAAAGAAATCAAGAAAATCTTCCAGATTAGGCCATATGACATCGGATCAGCTTTCTTCCTGAAATAAGGAAAAAAAAAAAAAACATACTAAAAAAGGATGATACAATTAATTATTAACTATATATTATAATTAAGAGAGAAATTAATTAATTAACCTGTCGAGGAAGAATGCAAATGGAGCCAAGGTAATTGTGGCAAATGCCTGGCGATAAGCAACAAAGACATAAGGGTTCATTCCATTTGTTATTGCAACCTTAGAAAACATGGCCATGCCTGCAAATGCAAGCTGCACAAATATCATTGCCAGGCAACACTTATGTTTCTCTAAAATATTCACTAGCAGCCCATATGCCTTGCCCATTTTGATTAGCAACTCTTATTTTATTTGATGTGTGGGTTCAAATCACAACGTCTCGAGTATAAATAAGAGAAGCCATGTACCACAACACTTCTCTCTTAACAGTGAACACTTTTGCATCTACTTTTTTGGTTTTGATCTTGTCTACTTGAGTGTGATCAGTGTGGGGTCAAACTGTTGGGAAAAACCGATGGTGTATACCGAATGGCCACAGAAAATGAGCAGAGTAACAAAAATCACGAGGCAAGAGTTGGACTCTTTCTCTTTTACAATGCGTAAATATGAAGTGAAATTCGATTTTTGATGTCATTCGGTATACACCATCGGTTTTTCCCAACGATTTAAGACGAGATTGCCCCGCTCACGGCAGCTTACTTTAATACAAAGAATCGTCTCCGAAGATACAAAAAAAAAAAAAAAAATAGTTCACTACAAATCGCAAGTACAACAACACTTTGATGCTCTTAAACTTTTTCATCTACGATTTTTTGTGTTTTTTTTGTTTATATGTCTACTTGAGTGTGATCAGTGTCCGGGGTCAAACATAATCGATGGTCCGATCCTATCCGCTCGAAGGAGCACACCTATTAGCATGCACCCATTCACACGGGACAATCGCGACGCATCCAATCAGCGCCACTCGCGAAATGCGCAGACGTGCGAAGTGCAAAGTGCGCCTCGAAAGCGCCAATGCGACTATGTGCGACGCCCGACTCCGGCTCGGTTCGGCTGGTTGCGCTTTTGAGCTAGCCAAAGGCTATAAAAATTGGTCCAAAAGGGTGTACCAAAAGTTCCACTTGATTACTCCTTAAATATTTTTATTAACTACCAAACATTTAATAAAAAAATATTCCACCCTTTTATATTCCATATATAAAAACATTTTAACTAACTTTAGCATTTAATTCATTTTTTTTGAGAAAAAAATGTTAAACTCATCTAAGTGGGGCGTAGATGACGTTTATCTCATTTATTTCATACTTTGAATAAATGACCCCACTTAAATAATTGGTCAAAATGTCAAAACCAATTCCAACACAAACATAGCCCCCCGAGGTGAGGCATACGGGACAATTTGTTTGAAAAAATCGGGACACAAAATTGGTGAGATAATAGCTAAAAAAACCATATAAATATTTTTATATAAATAAAAAAATTCTTAAAAAATTACCTAGTAAATCTTTTTTTTTAAAAAAGTGAAGTGGGGCGGGACCATGTCGGCCCACCAATTAATGCTCATGCCCCAATTTGTTTGCAAAAAATATGTGAAAAATGCGACACGCGATACTTTTAGTGTAAAAATGATATTTGTCTAAATACACTTAAGTTTGGAAAATTTATGTTGGCGAATGGTGATTATTTTTTGAATTTATAGTAATATATAGTATTATCTATCGTCCACAAAAATTATGACTACCGATTTTTGTAAGTGAAGTAGGGTCTCAAAATCTCAGATTCGGCATTGGGTCAATCTTTGTATTATTTCAATAGAAGTTGGAAAATATGTAGTCCATGGGTAGGATTTCAGAATGACGCGAAATTTTCTGTCATGTCCTAGACCCAAATCTTATGGGTAGACCCACTAAATACATTTATATATTTTAAAAAATACTATTAAATATATATTTTTTTCTGAATAAAAATATAAATAATATTTTTTTAAAATCATAAAAATAAATTGGTCCGGTTTGAAAATGGGTAAGTCAGACCCAATCAAATCCATTGACACAATTAAAACCCACTGCTAATAATTAGTTCAGTGTAATAAGGTTCGAGCTAGGGAAATGGAAATCTATTAAGTTATGAGGAGACATTTTACCAATTCCCATAATGTTCCATCATCCGTGATTTCATTATATTTCCGTCCAATTATTGATGTGAATCTTTCTCTTTTTAATGTTGGGTGTCCCGACCATAAATTTTCATCTCAAACATGGATGAATCGCTATGCACTTCAACCCTAGCAAGCAACCATACAAAAAAAAAAAAAAAAACAAGTGTTACGTTACAAAATTACTCTAACGACATCAAGTTATTATCTTTAAAAATTACAAACACCGTCTTGAAGTTAGGAGTGTAAACAAGCCGAGTCGCGCCAAACATAAAAATGTTCAAGTTTATTTGAATTTTAATCGAGCTTTAAAAATTGTGTTTGAGTTTGGTTTGATTATCAATCGAATCGAACTCGAACGAGCTTTAGTCGAACCAAATACTTAATCGAGCTCGATTAGCTTGATATTTATACACATATTCGAGATGAGTTTTACTTCTTATCAAACGGAAAAATGTGTTCAAACTTGGTTCATTGTATTAATGAACCGAACTCAAACGAGCTTTTAACGATCGATCTTGAATCGGATATCAAGTAGCTAGCTTTGTTCGTTTTTCAGTCATACTTTAAGTATATATTGCAGAGATACACTTTGGGGTTTGTGTTTGTTTTTACAAATATCATCTCAAGAGGTGCAATGTTAAATTCGGGGGAATTGGTACAGTCTCACCCATGAAGCATACCCAATATGGGAGAGAGCCCAAGCCCACCAAGTGAAGTTCCATCCCAAAATCAGTTGGTGATATGAGGAGTAGCTCACTTGGCTTATAAAGTGGACTATCTTCCCTTAATTAATCAATGTGGGACAACTCACAAGTGACATATCTCAACATGCAATTTGTAAAACAGAAACAAATGTCAATGTGATATTTATAATATAATTTGAAAGATAATGTTTTTTTTTGGTTTTGTAATTAGACTTAATCTCAATATAGTTACCCAGAAATTTGGGATACTTACTTAATATGCTCCCTCCCACCAATGTGAATTTTGGTTTGCCCTTGGTTTTAGTAGGTAATTACGTATTATAGACTGCAAATACCATCCAGAAATGAGTGATCCGTGAGATATTTGATTTAGTGGTACATAAGTTGGAGTGTTATGGTGTGACTTCAGTGGAACAGATCTTGCCACTAGTTAGGTATAATAATTAGTATTACAAAATCTACTATTGAGGTTTAACTTAACTATAAAAAAAGCAAGTTATATTTCAAAATTACAAATACGTTCTTGAAATTTGTTTTTATTTTACAATCGCACCCTCAATAGAAGATTCAAACCTTTTGGGGGGTGTTGGTAATTTGGAAAGATAATTGGAGTTTTCTGTGATTAGGCTAAATTTCAGGGCACTTTTTGTAATTACCTAAAAATTATGTTAATATCTCTTACTTTAAGACAATAAACCTACCTAGGTAATTAGATTTTATCATCTAAGGTCAATGATGAGATATAAGTTGAGGTGTTTTTTTTTTTTTAAATGAGTTGAGAGGAGACGATGAATGAATGGGATAAATCTCAAAATACTAAAAGATTCTGGTTCGAACACTAATCATTACTTTTACAAAAGTTGAACAGTACCACTTGAACTATAAGCCAGCTGTTGAGTTGTTGCTTGGTATTATCATTGCTACTTGATGTGATCATTATATTTGGAAACTCCACTATTTCATGTGGGATGATAAACGGTATAAACTTTGCAAAACGTGCTTGTTTCTGGGACAGTAGTGGCAGCATTGGAGGGTCAATTGATGAGCCATTAATAGAAAAAGATGGAATAGTGTTGTCCAAATCTAATGATGCAATAGTACTCTGTGCACTTTATACTTTTGAATTTTGATTGAGGCAATGGGGCAAAATTCCCTGATTCATAGGTACTCAAATTGTTGTACGGAAACATGTTGTTGGGACTGAAACTAGCTAGTATCTGGTATTGTTGGTCGTTTGTGAGAGGTGTGGAGATAGTAAATGAAAACCAGCACGTTTGCTTTGCCAATTTCGAAGCTGATAACATGACTACGTTATACTGAGGTTTGTGTAGCGTGTACGCAATGACGAAGCCAGGTCATGAACAGGGGTGTGCAGGCATACGAGAGTGGAGTATGCCCAATAGAACACTCAAAAAAATATTAATGTAAACTATAATTTAATAATTTTTATTAAAAAAATCTCAATGAAAATATATAAATAAAAATAAGGGATAATTATAAAAAGTACCCCTGAGGTTTCACCTAATTATAAAAAAATCTAGCTAACTTCTAAAATTACAGAAAGTACCCTTGAGGTTTGATTCAGTGTTAAAATTAAGGGATAATTAAACTACAATATTTTTATAAATATGAAGGGGGATCTTGTAATACTTTTTGCTTATGATGAGTTTAATGTTAGACAAATTAAACTTCGAGGATATTTTTTGTAATTTTGAAAGTTAGCTGGGTTTTTTTGTAATTAGGTCAAACCTCAAGGGTACTTTTTGTAATTAACCCTAAAAATAAAGAGCGGGGTTGGGGCATAGGTTGCCCCCCTTGCGTGTATGTGTGTGGGCTTCATTACAATATCATCACGTTTTCTCTGGAGAAGGTTCCTTATTGCAAAATAGAAAACATATTACTGTATTTTTAGGGGGTATATTGCAATTTTAGTCGTGTAGCTATAGGGAGTTGGCGAAAATAGTTACGTAGAAATCACAATCTACAAAAACGTCCCATACTTTTTGAAAAAAGTCTCGATTTAGTCCTTTTGTGATCGAGAACTGAAATGTTTGCCGAAAAATCTATGCGCCCACATATCCAGTCAAACCCACCGATGTGAAACCCAATTATGTATCCTCGAGAAGTGAGGTTTTCTTTCATGAATTTTTGTTTCAATTAACATGCTAATTCACTTGAAGGATATCGACAAAAATGAGATTGATCTCCATATCAACGGTTTCGATCGGAAATGTGGACTCGTGGCATTTTCCAGCAAAATTTTCAATTTCCAAGGTTTAAGGAACTAAAATCGAGAGTTATTTTAAAATTAGGGACTCTTTGGAATTGTGATTTCTGTATGACTATTATTGCAAACACCCACTATCTACGAGACTAAAATTGCAATTTAGCCTTTTTTAGTACCTGAATCCAAATATTAACTCACCCAGGATCCAGACTCTATAAGTGGACTCGTTAGACCCTTTAATTTTTTTTAGTTTTAAAATAATACTAATAAAAGTTTTAACATTTTTTTTCTAAACAAAATATCATAAAATTATATATAATAAATTGCTTCAAAACAATAATAGAAAATGTCAGAGTACTCGGGCCGGTCAGATATGAAAATAAACCCAATCAGACTTATCTAAATTATCCTGAATGAGATGAGTTTGAAGTAAATACGAGTTTGACCCAAACCTTTTGTCATCCCTAAATTTTAATATATAGAGCTGGCAATGAGTCGATCTGGCTTTTGAAAAAAATCGGGCTAGGGTGTGTCGGTCCATTTTTTGTTGGGCCGCAAAAAATGCAAAGCCCAATCTAATCCATATGTGCATTTCGTACATAAAAACTATCGGATCGGGCTAACACCACCCCACTGGTCAATTGGGATTTGTGGAACATAACTTCATGATTTGCTAATTATTAGGAACTCAAATTTATTTAACCTTCCAATATGAATATAAATCTGTTTGATTTGTTGGACCAAAAATATTGAATTCCTGATTCTTAGGAACTCACACATTGTTGTTAAATTTAGATAGAATATTAAAATTCATTGTACCCTCCCTGTAGGGTTTTGGTGATTCCGCATGGAATTTTTGTGTTTCTACTAGGGTTAGGGGCCTTCGTACGCCGTCGGGAAAATATCCATCCTCCATCAACACCTCACATCTTCTTCCTGGCATTATCCGTTTGTCTGCACCCATCCCCCACCCACAATTACACATCAAAGTTTGTGTTTATTTCCTGGCTTATTCCCTCTTAGCATGCACAAATCCCACTTAGAATGCCAGTTTTCAGACCAAAACCCAACTGTCACATGTGTATCGGTGCCCACGTTTTTTCTGACAGAGATCTACAAACAATAAATCATAATCTCTAGATCTGGAACTCCTTTACCCAATATACGACTTAGCAGGAACACCAATATGGGCTAAGGATCTATTTTTTCGCACCCTCCCTAGCAGCCCCCTTTTCTTTTCCTTTTCTTTCTTCCCCTATTTTTTCTTTCTTCACTTCCTGGCCCGAGTTATCTTATTTTATATTCTCCCTCTTTAGAGTTTCATCTATCTGACTCGAGCTTGCTAATTTGTGTTGTTTCTTGCTGGTGCTTGATTATTTTTTGCAGGTTTTCGCTGAGATCTTGAGCCCGTGTGTTTTTTCGGCATGTCAACATACAAGAACAAATCCCTCGTAGACGAAAAAGATGAAATCCCAATCTTCATTACACAAGATGGAGACACCACAGAACCCAAATCATCCTTATGCCTTGTGGGTAAAGTATGCACACAAAAACCCTTCAATGTTGTAGGTCCCAAGGGTGTGAGTGCAAGGTTTAAAGGGGGTTTAATAAACCTTACCAACTTTTCGATTTAGTCCTTTTAAAAATGTTCGAGTTAATACTTCATGGTGAGTCCTTGATGGACAACTAAGTTAGTTAATCACAGAGTTAGTCACTCAGCGCACTGACTTGAGTTGTTGATAGAATAACTCACCTATTTTGACTAAAGACTTAACTTGACTATGATATGTTTTAGAGGAAGACTTAACACCCTTGAATTTGGTTAAGTTTGTTTTAATACTTGGTTTTAGCACTCAGTTGATTATCAATTGGATAGCAAATTTATTAGAGATATAAAAATAAGATGCATAAATTAAAGTCTTTGAAATGTAAATGACACAATAAGTTTTTATAGAGGTTCGAAGATGGGGTAATTCTTCTACTCCTCTCTTCTCCAACTCCCGGAGAAATCCACTAAGTATTAATCAATATACAGAGTGGTTAACGATCCAGATACAAGTCTTGATCACACAAACTTGGTGACTTGATCCTTTGGGACTCGATCGGAGATGCCTTGGTCACACACGGTGGCTTCTCGCACGACTCAGCTTCTTCACAGGCAAATTTGCCTTGCTACTACTGACCCACTTGCTTAAGTTCCTTGGATTTGATCACGAAGCCCTCCAAATAGCTTAAGCCTGGTTCGACCTTGAACCTTTCTACAATCCTTCGTGGAATGTAGACCCCTTGATTCTTCAAATGTTTCCTCTTCAACCGATTGAAGTTGTCTTTCCTTCACAGGTGAGTGTTTGATTGATTTCCTTTGTAATGTAGGCTTGAGAAAAGATCTTGAATGACTTGAGAGTATTTTTGTTACTGATTCAAATGTTAGCTTGAATGTTCGTGGTTCAGTTGGTAACCTTCTCTAGAGTGATTCCTCAACTTGAAAGTCACTTGTGGCCGTTGGCTTGTCTTGTTTTGCGATCTTTGAATTTACGTTTCCTCGTATGAACGATTCTTGACTTTTCGAGTTCGACACGGTGCGAGTGCTTCCCATTGGTTTATTCCTTTTGCATGCTTAAGGGACTGAGCACTTCAAGAAATGTAGTATGGAAGTATTACTTGTTTAAGTAATTCTCTTGATTTCGTCGGCAACGGATATCTTTAGTTATCTCAACTTGATCGCATTTCCTTGCCTTCCCCAGGTGACTTAGAGTCAGCTTCCAATCATTGGATGACTCTTCTGTCACTTCAACTTGAGACTTGGCTATCTTGAGTTGACTTGACTGATACTTCACTCAGCTGCATCTTAGTTGCACCTTCAGTCGAGTTCCTGTCTTCTCTTCTTTGCCACACTCACCGCCTCACAATGAGTCTTCCTTTAGTCTCGGTTATCTTCTTGCATGTTCAGGCATAGCTGACTTGACTCAGCTCTACCGGCCCTATCTATTACAATGCAATTTATAACAAGAATGGGGTGCCAACTTCCTATTCTAAGTTTTACATGGCATTCATCAAAATCTACAAAATAATTTCCCAACAATTTCCCCCTTTTTGATGATGCCAAAACTTAAAACATTCATACAATAATCAAACAAAGAAAGATACATACAGACAAATGTAGAGTCACAAAATGTATGCTTAGAATCGATCTTTTATTGATCATAACATTCTTGTTTTTTACATAGTTTTTTTACAAAGTGTATCGAGCTTGAACCAAAAGAAAATGTATCGAGCTTAAATGGAACTTAAAGTAACCATGATGTTTTATATCTACACAAGTATAGAAATTGTACAATTTTATTCGATGTCTGAAGACTTACATAGAATGTATTTACATAGTAAAATACATGAAGGGGTGGACAACAACACTTCATCTCCTTCATCGCCCTCCTTCTTTCAAGTTGAATCTTCTCGACCTCTTTTCTTTTTTCTCATCTTCACCGCTTCTTTTTCTCATACGTCTTCCTTGGGCGAACTTCATCTCTTCTCGATCTTTCTTGTCTTTCCTCCCATAGCTGAGTTTGTCTCTTATTTTCCTCTTCAATTCTCTTCACATACTCATCATTATTCTTAGTCACTTGCGGGTTGGCTATTTCGTCAAATCAGCCCAATAGATCCCTCCTTTCTTTCCCCGGATCTATATACTCAATGTTTTTGGGGAGAGATCTAGGTCCAAACCTCTTCCTCCACCATCGCTTTTCTTCCTCGCCTCTAGGCGTGTATTGTATTGGGGTCTTCTTTTTCTGTGATGAGTGATTCTTCACCTTTGATCGCCTTCTTCACATAGTTTGAGACCCTTTTCCTAGTACAAATCCCGTGCTTGAGCCATGGACATGTTTCAAGTAACCTTCGATGCGAGCGTCTTGAATTCATGAGATCTTAGCTCGTTCCGACATCCGAAATGGCATAGGTGTCTCTCTTTGGAATGCCTCCATGTTGTTTGAGAATATCCATAACTCGGGCATTCATCTTTGCTTCCACTTCATTCATCCCCGCTTCAACTTCCTTTTCTTTTCATCCATAGGTAGTCTGCAGAGTGTTGGAGTGGCGAGTCATCGGGAGGTGTGACAATACCTTGTTGGGGGTTTTAGCAATCATCAAGGTCACATCTTTCGAACCTTCCCCTCAATGATTTTCCTTTCTTCTCTCTTATTACTTCATCATTTGTCTTTCCCTTCAACAAGGCGTCCCTCCTTCTCGCCGTGGATCCCTTCAACGCTTTAGGTATTCCTATTCCCCCTTTTTGGCATCATCAAAGGAGAGAGGAACCCCGGAAACAAGCTAGCAATCATGAAGTCACCGATAGTTGAGTTTCGTCAATCTGGCTGCGGAGTATGTTGCACGGAACTCGGGCGGGTGGCGTTGGATTCGATTGCTACCAACTTCATCTCGGCCATGAGAAGATGAATTTTCGATCCATGTTTTCTTCCACGCGTAGGATCTTGTTCTTATTGTGTTCACGCATCGCCTTTATCTCCGAGGTGTGAGATTCATGCATTTGTTCGATGTGCTCTTGCAATTTTGTCTTTCATCGCATTCTCGGCCCGCCGGACTAGCAACTTGTTGAACAATGTCCGAAATATCGAGCTTGTTCCACACGCATTGTCATCGCATTGCCTTTGTTGCCACCATTCCGGATCCCGACTATTATGCCTCGCAAATCGGTAGTAAGGTTGGCGTCTCGTTATCGATCCCTCATGTCCGGTGAGGCTGGTGAGCAAATAAGGCTTTGAAAACTTCCCGAACTTCACTATCACCTCGTTTTTGGTGACGGCCAAGCGATGTCAAAGTCATAGTAAATTTGGAACAATGGTGTCGATGGAATAACAGGATCGAGTTTGTGGAAGCACTTGCGATCTCTAGTCGATTCTACATGGAGGTCGTGTACCTCCGAGAGAGAAGGGAAATGATTCTACAAAAGGATCATCACGGGCAATCGGAATCATTCAATGATAATTGGTGCTCGTGAAGTCCTCTCGTGGAGTCAAACTCGCCGCAGCTTGGGGAGCCTTGCGCAGATGGACTGTTTTTCACCGTGGCATTGTGAAGTCGACCCGACTTGCCGAGCCTCAATTGTCTTAATACCGTCGGTCTGAATGGTTTTTCCAAATGAGTTGATCGGTCCTCGGCCATATCGAAAGCGCGTCATCGGACGATGATGAGATTTCCATGGGTGGCTCATCATCAAAGTTGAATGTTTGGCGAGTAGTCTTGAGGTCGACTTGCTCGTGGTTGGAACATCCTCACCAGTCTTTTGGATCTCGCAATAGGGGATGGCTCACTTCATCTTCACCTTCGGATCCAAGAAAAGTTACATCGGGATTATCCGGGAATCGTGAAGAGAACTTATCTCCTTTTTCGATGGATCAATTATAGCAAGTATGGATGTTTTGTGCTTGTCTCTTTACCCTGGAAGTCTCAACCTCCCGTTGGCCTTCATTACCTCCGCAGCGATCTCAATCGCAGCGAGGCTCTTGATTCCCCTTCGTGTCATTTGTCTTGGGGTCTCCCGAGGTGGCATCCACTGAGTCTCAACTTTGTGGATTGCACTTTCATTGCCAAGAGTGTTAACTCCCGGCGCGGTTCCTTCACGTGCCTCGATCGCATCATAGTGTCATGGCCGCAGAGCGATTGGCGCCACCAGACTGAGACGATGCAGAATCGTCGAGCCTCGTTGATGACAACTTTGTGTATTCTCGTTGTTGTTCTTTCTCCACTTCGCCTCCGAGATTCGTTGTGGAGTTGCAAAGATCCTCCGACCTTGCCGCAGTGGGGGGAGTTTCCCCCTCAACGGCACACCAACCGAGTGACTTGGAATGGGGTCACTGTCTCGCACTCTCATTGTTCCCATTGAGTATTCAGCCATTGGGGCGGGTGGTAAGACACCTTCATTAGGGGTTGGCTCGACTAGGGTCCCCACAATCCCGTTTTATCGCCAATTCCCTTAATACCTTCCTCCGAATGAGCTGGGGAAGTGGTGGCGGCGACAGCCAGTGGAAATATCGCACCACTCCCATAGGATCTATCTCCATTTGTGATTTGGATGACTCCCTGGTCCCTCCATCATTCTTTGCTCATGTAGGATTCTAGATTCTGCATTGCTTGTTGCATTTGCAACTCTTCTCGTGGGTAAAGAACAGGTCCAGATCCTCATCACTTTCTCGATAGAATGTCGAGGTGAGGATGTGTATGTTCTGTGGTGCCAGTGAGAGGCGGATGTTGGCATTCTCACGTGCCTCAAACCTTCTTCTCGCCATTCTTTCTTTCTCCTTCTCTTTAAAGATATTTAGAATGTCCAAACACTTTTCTTCATCAAAAGCTTGCACCACATTGGTCAATCCGAGGAAGTTCATCGATTCGTCTTCTTCTTCAATGAATTCGGTCTTTGGAATGTTTCCTGGATCGACTCGGCCTTCCATTTCCTACATTCTCGCAGACGATTTTGAATGTCCTGGGTATGGTGGGGATATGATCATCACATCATTATCCCCGTCATCATCTCCCGTTGTCCCTTGAGCTCGGGGATTGAGGGTAGCAAACTTTGTCGCCGACATCTTGATAGCCTCCATTACAAAGCGGAGACACAACCCTATCAATAGGTGATTTGGTTGTCTCGGCTATTCCTTGTTCCTCGGTTGTTCGTCTCACAACTGGTCTTCGAGTTGCCTCTCGCCGATCGGCCTCAAGCCAGACTTAGCCGTTTTATCGATAACTTAGGAGACTCACTTTTCCAGCCAGCCTCGAGTATCTTTTCCGGTGAGTGGCAGACTCGGCCGTCTTCTCAAGCTCGGAGAGCTTGGAAATTCTTCTTCTTTCTTTTTGTTTTTACCAGAGGAACATCCGGTTCCACTTCCTCCGGTTCGTTGAAGGTAAATGCCTTCGCATTTGTCTTTAGAGGGCCTTCCTTCCTTGTTGTGGTAGTCCTCTTCTTCTTGATCACCGGGAGAAAAGGGATTAATGGTTCATTCTCCACCTTTGTGGCTGCAGGGCGGGAGACACGACTGCGGGGCAGTGGGCAGGGCAGTTCGGATTTCTTTTTCTTTGCAGCAGGGGCGCGCAGCTTTTCTTAGCAAATCTTCTTGGGAGGTGAGGAGGCATTTGAATCTTGGTGGTCACCGATTCCCCCTCACTTGTATCAGCCCTCTTGGCGTAAGCTCTCTTCTGTGCACCAGAGAGGTTTGATCGAAACATCCTCTTGTTAACATGGAACGCCTTTCCATGCCAAAGAGGTACCTCTTTTACTTCCATCATCTTGCCAATCACTAGGTCGTATCCAAGGAACCTCCAAACGCACAATCCTCCTTGAAGAATTTGTTCCCAATATTCGGAGGAGTCTGTGTATACAAACTCAGCCCAATTCACTTTCTTTTCTTCAATGATTGCAGCAATTACGATCAATTTAGCTTTGGACAATCTGGTCAAAGCCGCCAAATTTAATGTCTATGCATTTGGCAACAATGTCGATAATTTGTGGTAGTCCTCTTTCAAGACCTCTTGTTAGTGTGTAGACCACTTTCGCATCAAAGACAATCGGACTTGGCTACTTCCTTCCAAGCAAAGAAGCGATCAGTCAACCTCGGCTTCATGAATCTCCAAAGACTCCTTCCGCCGACAACAAGCAGTGTTTCGCCAAATCCTTGGCGTGATGGTGAACTCTTTTCCGTGAACAGAGAACTTGATGCCCTTATCGTGAACTTCGGCGTTCACGTAGAAGCGCGACCTCTTCTACATAGGTCATCGGAAACTCCAATGTCAAAATGGCTTCACCCAGGCGTTTCCAATTTCTCAAAGAATCTTCTTCACGAGGGTGTCGTCGAACCCCTTTTTAACCATACCATCGAAATCCACAGTAGACCCTGTGTGGATTTGCTTTCCTAGCTTGACGAAATCATGAGTAGGTGCCATTTCTTAGTGTTTTACTGAACGGAACTTAGAAAATGATCTTGAGAAGTTGTAGGGTTTTTGAGAGAAAGTTTTTTTTTTTGCCTTGAGAGAGAGATAAACAATTTTGGTAAAGTGAGAGAAAATCGGATGAAATGGTATAAGTATGGTTTATGAAAGGACGTGCGGGTGTGATTTTTGAAATATGATCAAAATCAACGGCTTAGATCTTGCACGCCGATTAGCTTTTAAGTTCTTGCATTTAATGCGGCAAAGATTTATATCCAATCATAAGCTTGGTGTGCACTTTTGACAAGACATGTCATAATTATGTTGACGTCATTCTTAAAAACATTCCCGCTTAGTAAAAACGACCGCGTTTTTGTCACTTTGCTCTTAAATAACTCAACTTACTCCTTAGCCGATTGATTGATCCTTCTTCTCACTTCTCTCCTTGTGACTCGATTGGTCATTAGCTATCTCGGTACAACCGACTTTCCGATACGGTGATTCACTTATTTGAATTAGGAGTTCACTCTTTTTCTCTTTTCGTGTTTCATCTCTTTTCTTGAGTCTTCTAAGTGTTAAATTAGCTCAATTAACCCTAACTCATGCTTGAGTTCTTCAAATCTTGATTCACATAATAGTTTTGTGAATATATGTCGCCTAATCGCTTATCGGTTGAGATATATTCCAAGGTGATGTCCTTCTTTTCAACATGGTCTCTTATGAAGTGATATCGACATCGATGTGCTTTGTTCTTGAGTGCAACACAGATTTTGAGTGATTGCAATTGCACTTGTGTTATCACACATAATTAGAATTTCCTTTTCTTCAACCTCATAGTCTCTCACCGCTTTATCTCATCCATAAGACTTGGGCACAACAATGATTTGCCGCAGCCTATGTATTCTCGCTTTTGTAGAGGTGGCTATTGAATTTTGCTTTTTGCTAAACCAGAAATTAGCCTATTTCCAAGCATTTGACATGTGCACGAGGTGCTTTTCTGTCAACTCTACATCCAAAGATAGTTAGAGTCCGAATAACCAATTAGTTTGAATCCACCTTCCTTAGGATACCACAAGCCAACTTCTTGGCTTCCTTTCAAATATCTCAAGATCCTCTTGGTCATCATATGACTTTCTTTTGGAGCAGATTGAAATCTTGCACATACACCTACAAAGAAAGGTGATGTCCGGCCCGCTGCTTTGTGAGATAGATCAATGATCCAATAAGTGTTTTGTATCTTGTTTGATCTACATGCTTGTCATCCGCATCCATGTCCTATTTTGATCGATGTATTCATTGGTATTTTCACGTAAGACTTCTCTTCCATACCAAATTTCTTCAATAAATCTCTGGTGTATTTTGTCCGACTTATGAAGGTTCCATCATTCATTGTTTCACTTGGAGTCCAAGGAAGAATGTCACTCTCCCATCATGCTCATTTCGAATTTGCTTTGCATGAGATTTGAGAATTTATCACGCAACTCTTTGTTTGTGGATCCAAAGATGATTCATCATCTTATATTTGAACAAACAAAAAGATACTCTTTCCATCTTCTATCCACTTTGCTATCCACTTTGCCTTTTGTGAATCCGTTCTCGTTAGGAATTGTGATAATGTATCATACCATGCCGGGTGCCTGTTTCAATCCATATAAAGCCTTCTTGAGTTTGTATACCTTATCTCCAAGAGTCTTCTCGCTCAAATCCTGGAGGTTGTTCAACATACACTTCTTCTTCCAATAAACCATTAAGAAATGCACTCTTTACATCCATTTGATATACAATAAAGTTCTTGTGAGCTGCATAGACAAGAAACATCCTTATGGCTTCTAATCTTGCCCACAGGGGCAAAGGTTTCATCAAAATCTATTCATTCTTCTTGGCAATACCCTTTGGCTACCAATCTTGCTTTGTTTCTTACCACGAGCCTTCCCATTCATCTTGTTTCCGAACACCCATTTAGTGCCAATAACATTTTGATGGGTTGGCCTTTGAACCAATTCCCACACTTTGTTCCTTTCAAACCGATTTAGCTCTTCTTGCATGGCTTGAATCCAATGTGTGTCATCCAATGCTTGTGACACATCTTTTGGTTCTATTTGTGAGATGAAGCAAGTGAACATTGCTTCTTGTTGAGTTCGATCTAGTTTTTACACATTCTCTTACATCTCCAATGATTAGTTCTCGTGGATGATCTCTCACCATCTTACATCAGGTTGGAGTAAGTTAGCTAGATTCGGTCATCTTGCAATTGTGTTATTTTGATCAGCTCTCTCTCATCATCACTTAGCGCAGATTTTCCAATTGCTCTTTGAGACTCAACTATCTCATCTTCATCATCGGATTGATAATTCCGACCGCCTTCAACATAGGGACTCTTTCGCATGGTTGGTTGATTCAACTTATCGGTTGATTCTTCAATGTCTTATCCATTTACATTTGGTTCATCAAACACCACATGGATGGATTCTTTTGTAACCATTGTCCTCTTGTTGAGCACTCAGTAGGCTTTGCTTTCAATCGAGTATCCTAAGAAGATACCTTCATCAACTTTAGCATCAAAAGCCTTTAAATTATCTTTGCCATTATTATGGATGAAGCATTTGCATCAAATATTTTGAAGTATGCAACATTTGGCTTTCTCCCCGTCCAAATCTCATAGGGAGTCTTTGTCATTTTGTCTATTTATCATGCATCTATTTTGAGTATAGCATCTTTGTGTTTATTGCTCCACCCCAAAATCTTTTAGCGACCGCTTGACTAACATGGTCCTTGCCGCTTTTTTGAGAGTTCTATTCCTTCTTTCTCGCAACTCCATTTTTTGTGGAGTCCTTTCTTTGTAGATAATTCATGACCAATACCATTTTCAATACAATACCGAGTTATTATACCATTGACAAACTCGGTTCTCTCAGATCTTATTTTGATAATGATTTGACTCTTCTCATTTTGTATTCTCTTCATCATTTGTGGTAGTTTTCGCGAGTTTCTTTCTTTTTACACATGAATATTGTCCATGTATATCTTGAGTAGTCATCTACTACCACCAAGGTGTATTTCTTCCCACTTATGCTAGTTGGTTCCACTGGACCAAACAAATCCATATGTAGCATGTGCAATATTCTTGTTGAAGATGGACATGTCTTTTCTTTGAATGATGGTTTGATTTGTTTTCCCATCCGGCATGCATCACATATACTCTCCTTCTTGATATCGAGTCCGGAAGTCCTTCTATAAGATTACTCCTGGCAAGTTTGTTAATTGTTTTGAAGTTTAGGTGACTCGACTTCTTATGCCACGACCAACTTGATTGGCCGTGCTTTTCGCAATATGAGATAGGTGCTTGGTGTTGCGGTTGACCAATCTACCACATACATGTTCTTTTGTTTGCATCCTTGCAAAGACAACTTCATTGGATTGATGTCTTTGATTTGGCATATACCCATGTTAAATCCAACATTGTAGCCTTTGTCACGAGTTGACTTATGCTTAGCAGGTTGAAGTTGAGTCCTTCAACATATGCACCATCCGTGATTTCTAATCCATTTTTCTTGATAGATCCAATGCCTCTTTTTTTCTCCGGAGCTTCATTCCCTCCAAATATTATGACTTTTGCACCTCGACTTCCTTGAATTTTGATAGATTTTTCTTGTTTCTGTCATGTGTCTAGAACAACCACTATCCATGTACCAGGTTCCTTGGCACTCACCGCTCCCGGACCCGCAATCAAGGAAGTTAGGTTTTAGGTACCCATACTTGCCTGGGTCCCGAGGGGTTAGTATTATAAGATGATCCAACCAACCTATAGCCAAATGATTTGACTCTAAGTGGTTGCCATCTATCGATGCCATAATCATAATTAATTTTGGCAAATTGCTTGGGGTTCTAGGTTCATACAACATCTGTCTCTTTTGTCGTATGCTGTGTATGTGTTTTAGCAATTGCCTTCTTTGGGTAGTTGTGATATCTCGAGTGTAGTGCTTGGGTGCATATGAGTGTTGATGAAAGCTCTTATGCCTTTGGAATGGCCTTTCTTTGAGTTCTAGGCCTTTGCCACTTTCAGCTTATATTCCATAGGTCTTTGTCGATAGTTCACATTATTCAATCACTTGGCTTGGGTATTTTCTACCATTCCCATCATATGTGTTTCTTTTAGGGCTTCCGGGGTTTTTGGTAGCTCTGTTTCTTCTTGACTGACATAGTATCTCATGTTTGGAGTTTTTGAGGACTGGCCGATTTCTTCTCACTGTCTTCTCAAAGATACTCAATGGTTGTTTTCCTTTTTCTTTATAACCAAGGCCGTTTGCTTGTGATTGTGCTTTGGAATAAATGTGTGTGCACCATTTGGAGTTTTGGATTTTAGAGATACTTCATTACTTGAAGATCCTTTTTCCAAAATCACTTTTGGAGCTTGACATAGCATTGAAGAATTGAATCCTAAGCCTGTTTTGTCTCCATTTTGACTCATAATAAGATCATCCAATGATTTAGATGCCTTAGTGAATGAGGCAATCACATTTTTGAGATCTTTCTCCTCTTTTCTATAGCAGCTATCTCTGCTATTAGCTTAGCATTTTCAGCCTTTAGACTTTTATTCTCATCGTTATTTAATTTAGAGTACTCGGCTCCTTAGTCATTTGTGAGTTTTGGCTCTTAAGTAGGTCGTTCTCCTCATTTAGTAGTGTGTGTGAGGATTTAATGTGTTCAAAATCTTTCATCATTTTGCCTAATGAATCATAAAGATCGAGTGGGTGATGAAAGTGTGTGTGTCACAATCACTATCACTAGTATCTCGAGTGTGATGAGTTAGAGTGTACCTCATCTCTTGGTCGGGTTGGTTTTGTTCTTTAGCCATTAGACAAATCAAGACTTCTTCATCGTGAGTCACTTGAGTAGTCACTTCACTACTCTCCGAGTCATCGTGTGTCTTTTGACTTGATCAGATCGTTAGTCGATCTCTGCAGCCCAACATTGCCTTTCTCTTTTCTGTCTTCTTTCCTCGAAGACTTTTCTTTCCTCTTCATTCATGTATTTGTTGACTACAAGATATGGGCATTCAATGGCATAGTGACCAGGTTACTGCAGTTCAAAAGATAGATTTTCAACTTTTTGATCGATTCTTTCCATCCTTGGATTGTCACTCTTTGATATTCAACTTTTTGATGCTCGCTCTCTTGGGTGGTCTGTCTTCCCTTGACTTGGAGGAGCCGAGTGTCTTCTCGGAGGATTCACCTTTGCTTCTTTTGTAGTTCTTATTGAAGAACTTGTTGAACCTTTTAACCATCGGTGCGATCTCCTCTTGGTCAATGACCTCTTTGACCTCACTCTTTTGCCATCTTTGACAATTAGAGCAAATTGTTTTGGGCACAAATTGTCTCTTTTTGATCTTTTCTTCTCGGATCAAATTCGTAGGCTTTGAGATCCGAGAATAGATCATGGTTGGATGTTTTTGATAGGTCCATGGAATGTCTCTCATGGCCATGACTTTCATATCCCACTCGGTTGGGAGACTTCTTAGAATCTCCAAACACATTTCTTTCTCGTGTATATTCCTTTCCAAGTGCAGGCAGTTCATTGATAATTTCCGTGAACCGAGCATCCGGTGATCCAAGGTTTCTCCGCAAACATCTTAAAATTTTTAATTTTTTGTACAACAACAGATAGTTTATTTTCTTTGATTTGCTCGAGCCTTCGCAAATCAAGGTTAGCTTGTCCCATATTTCTTTTGTCGTTTTGCATGATTTGACTTTGTTGAACATGGCTTTGTCCAAAGTTTTGTAAAGAATGTCCTTGGACACATTGTCCAAGTTATATCCATCATCATTTGTCCATTCTTTTGTTGGTTTTTCAACCATAATCGATCCGGGAGCAAAGATCATCTTCTCCTTCACCGCACTCTCCTAGCGATTGTGTTCACTTTTAAGATTTGGAGTGGCCCATCTTCTATCACTATCCACATCCATCGTGTAATCTTTGATAGATGAGCCAAAGATACGAATTTTCCAATCATCAAATTCTTCAATTGTGAACATAGGGATGCATGTCAAATTTGCTTCCATGATAGTAACTTTTTTGAATAAAAGAGTTTTGAAATATCAAGTGCTAAAGCAAGCTTTGAAAAATTTGGAGATCTAGTTCAAGAACGGTGC
>JABTTQ020001264.1:0-184620 GCA_016081115.2 Rehmannia glutinosa
ATATAAACTATATATATATCAACATTCCCCATTTAGTTTGTAATATAATTTCAAGCTAACATTCATAGATATCATGCATAAGAAAAGTAACTTCGTTTTAAACTTTTCTTTAGTGTAAATAATTCACAAATCTAAATTAAATAGTTGTGGCTAGGTTGCTTAAGCCCACACTCAAAGTAGATTAGAAATATTTCACACATGAACCATCAATGCATTCTTTTATTCACAAAAACTTTTAGCACTATTACGGTCATGTGTTCATCCTAGTTCATGATCATGCACAAAAGATCACCCAAAACTTTTGCTACAAAGCGGCACCACTTCTTATGACCATATAGGTGGAAGTTACTTCAAGTTTTATTTAATTGAACATAAATAAAACACTATGAAATAATTCTATTAGGAATTAACTATCAACTGCTCACTTAAGAGTAACAAAAGATGCACCTTATACTTGGAATGGTATACACTTAATTAGGTGCTCACAATCACTTAGCAACTTGTTTTTACCTTTAAACATTTCAATCTAGGGGTAGTACTAGAAGAAGGTTGGGTTACCATCACTAGTGATTATAGATCGGGGTTTTAATCTCATTCCTTATGTTGTCGAATTCACCAAATCCATAGCTAAAGGTTTGGTAAGCGGATCCGCCAAATTATTATAAGTTCTAACGAACACAATAGTGACAACATCATTATTAAGCATTTCTCTAATAAATGCGTGCCTTGGAACTTACATGTCTAGATTTACCATTGTACACTTTATTCAATGCTCTAGACATAGTAGCCTCACTATCACAATATAAAGTTGTTGGTGGCATTGGGCGAGGCCACAAATCTATATCAAGCAATAAATCTAAGCCATTCTTCTCCTTACAAAGTGGTGAAGATAAAGCAATAAATTCGAACTTCCATAGTGAGTGTGTAATTGTTGTTTGTTTTTTGAAGCCCAAGAAACTACACCACCACCAAGCATAAACACCCAACCACTAGTAGATTTTTGATCACTTATGCTAGTAATCCAACTAGCATCGAATAACCTTCTAGTACATTTGGAAAGTTATTATAGTAGAGTCCTAAATCTTTAGTCTTTTTAAGATATCCAAGAACTCTTGTCACGGTTTTCCAATGATCCCTACCAGGATTTTTAGTATATCGCTGCAAGTCTACAAACGAGAATATGAAATATCCGGACTTGTGCAACTCATTGCATACATCGACTTCCAATTACACTAGCATATTCAGTGAGCTATCGGATTGCGGAATTTTCATATAACTTAAAGTTAGGATCAAAGGAGTACTAACTTCCTTCACATTCAAATGTTGATACTTCTTTAAGATTTTATCAACATAATGTGCTTGTGAAAGAAAGCTTCTAAACCCCACTATGTTTCTTAACTTTAATACCTAAGTTGTATCAACTTCACCAAGATCCTTCATTGAACTTAGAAGAAAGATACTTTTTAGTATCTACTACACCTTTTAAAGTAGTACTTATAATAAGCATGTCATCCACATAAAGGCAAATAATCACACCATACTCTTCATTGAATTTAGAATAAATGCACTTATCAACATTATTATACCTAAATCCATTTGAGAGCAATACAGATTCAAACTTTTCATGCCACTGTTTAGGAGCTTGTTTTAGTCCATACAAAGACTTAACTAGCTTACACACTTTATGTTCATTACCAGGTAGCACAAAGCCTTCTGGTTGTTCCATGTGCACCTCCTCATCTAAATTACCAGTTAGAAAAGCTATTTTTTACATCCATTTGATGTACATGCATCTTATATATAGAAGCTAAAGCAAGAAGTACTCTAACTGAGGTCATCCTAGCAACCGGCGCATAAGTGTCAAAGTAATCGACTCCTTCTTTTTGTTTAAATACCTTAGCTACTAGCCTTGCTTTATAAGTAAGAATAGATTCATTTGTGGCATACTTCTTACGAAATACCCATTTATAGCCTATTGGTCTTGAACGCCGGGGTAAATCGACTAGAATCCAGTATTGTTAGACAATATTGAATCCATTTCATCATTTACCGCTTCTTTCCAAAATCACAAAAGCATCTCTGACTTTATAGCCTCACTAAATGTTTTAGGATCATCATCTACACTAAATAAAACTGGTGTTTTATTATGTAGAGAGTTCATATTACCTTCCACAAGGAAGACAATAGCTTGAGAGGATATAAAATCGGAAGAAAGTTCTTTTTCCTTCCTTTGTCTTTGACTTCTCCTAAGTTCAATAGAGTGTCAATTTCTTTTCTTTTAAGTTCACTAGTTTTGCAATTTGAGATGAACTAGGCACTTGTGATGGATTCACATTCACCATTGAATCTTTGAAAAACTTATCCTCAAAGAACTCAACATCTCTTGATTCTACTATTACCTTAGAATCAAGATCTAGCAATCTATAAGCTTTAGAATTTTCAAAGATAGCCAACAAAAACACTTTTAAGTGCCCTAGGTCCCAACTTGGTTCTTTTAGGCTATACAATCCCAAACTTTAAAGTATGACAAGTTTGGTTTTCTACCTTTCCATAACTCATATGGGGACACTTTAGTCCTTAATGAAGGAATCTGATAATGAACATGACATGGCCAAAAAAGCTTCACCCCACAAATTGTTTGGCAAACCTGAACTTAAGAGCATGAAATTCACCATGTCTTGTAACGTTCTATTCTTTCCTTGGCCTAAACCATTTTGTTGTGGTGTATATGGAGCACTAGTTTGGTGTGTACAATACCATTATCTTCAATTTAGAAAAATCACCGGATAAGTATTCACCACCTCTATCACTCCTCAAAGTTTTGATGTTTCTACTTAATTGATTTTCTCAAAGAGACTTGTAAGCTTTGAACATACCAAATGCTTCATCCTTAGATTTCATCAAATAAACATGCACAAATCTAGAGCAATCATCAATGAAAGTAACAAAGTATTTATTTCCACCTCTTATTAGAAAATCATTAAGTTCACACACATCCGAATGCACAAGATCAAGTAATTGTGTGTTTCTTTCAACTTTAGGAAAAGGTAATCTTGTAATTTTTGCTTGAACACAAGTTTCACACTTCTTATTCACATAGTCATTATAGGAGATAAATCCATTTTTAGACATGTAATTTAAAACTCTATGACTAACATGTGCTAATCTACCATGCCACAAAGAATAAGAAAAATCAATCAAATAAAGAGAAACATTATTAACTTTATTGATACTCGGTTTAAACAATCACATTTACAAGAATACCCCTTTCCAACAAATACACCAGGTCTTAGACAAGATTACATTATTAGACTCTAGTACAGCCTTTAACCCCTTCTCTTATTAAGAATATCCAGAGACAAGATTATTCACAACATACGGAACATGAAACACATTAGTGAGTACCATCTTCTTGCCGGAGGTGAAGTCCAAATGAACATCTCCTCTACCAAGCACCTTGGCCCTCACACCATTTGCCATAACTACTTGTTGTCCATCAATTTCATAATTCTTGAATTGTTCCTTGTCATTGCAAACATGAATGAGACGGATCATACCACCAATCTTTGGAAGGGGTTGGTGTAGCCAAGTGGAGTTGATCCGCGATGCAAGATATAACATTGCTATAATTTGTAGCATCTTCAACAAGATTAGACTAGAAACATTAGCATTATTAACTTTTGCTTCTTGTTGGATTTGTGTTCGGCCTTATAATGGCCTTTCTTACCACAATTATAGCAAACTCTATTTTTCTTTTTTGTCTTTAATCAAGCATTTTTAATTCTTTCTTTTATTCTTAAACTTCTTCTCATGAACCATATTCACCCTAGGATCACTATCAAATTCTTTCTTATGAAGAATCCTAGCACCTTCTTCAATTCTTAAATGTTTCAAAACACTAGATATGGTCAAAATTTCATAAGTATGAAGCAATTTCTTTTGATAATCATTCCAAGAAGAATGTAATTTAGCAATTATCGCACCTACTTGCATAGATTCCGAAATTTCCACCCCATAATCTTTAAGTTTTGAAACTATCACATGCAAATTATGAATTTGATCCATGAGAGAACAAGAATCATCAAGCTTGAATTCAAAATACTTTTTAATTAAAAACTTATCTCTCTTTGCTTTTGTGATGCATATTTACGTTCAAGTGTTGCCCGATTTCCCTCGGACTCTTCACATCGGTGAATAAATCGTAAAGAAGTGTCGACAAGGTGTTGAGAATATGACCCCCTACACATCACTTCATCCTCTTGGCGTTTCTCCTTTGTTTCTTCACTTCGCCAGTTCGTCATCTTTTGGTGGTGGGATTTCCCGGGAGATCGGGTTGAGAACGAGGCAACCTTGAGCTTGATTAGGAAAAATATCAATTTGTCTTTCCAACGATTAAAGTTGGTGCCATGCCATCTAGCCGGTCCAACTTCACAAAGTCTTGATTCATCACTTTGATTACTGATTCTTGAGTAAACTCCATGGAAACTCAAATAACACTTTAAGATTGTTGAAGACTTAATCGGGTATGAATCGAACACAATAGAAATTGGAGAAAAATGAAAGACACGAGATTTTGGTATTACAACTTTGAAGGGAATACAACATGTCTAAGACGTGTTTGGACACTTTCATAAAGTGTTATTTGCCCCCACTACACTTCTGCTAACCGAGTTGTGGCAAATTACTTCAGGATCTGATAGGTAATGAAACAACCAAATAGCAAGTTTTTGGATTGTTTCTACAAGAAAAAATGCTTAAAAATTAAACCCGTATAATCGGCCTAACTCAAGTATTTATACACTTTTAGGCCGATTACCATTTAAACTTGAAAAAGGTACAAATCTGCAATTGAAACTCTTCACTAAAGATATATCTCTTCGGAATTCTTCACAAAGATGTATCTCTTGGGAATAAACTCCACCGAAATCTTCACAAAACTAATTACTTGGCAAATGGTGTGTCTAATCAATGATTAGCCACCATTGGAATAGTTGCAACTTTCTAAAATAATTGGCACATGTCTGCACGTAAACCATCAAGGAAGCAAGGCATTTGATTTGTTTCTTATTGCATCATTTATATTACAAACTAAATAAAATATATATATATATATCAACAATAGTTTTAAGAGATTTTTGATGGTTGATCCTTTCGAGCATATCACAATAGTTGCCAGACCAAATCATATGTGACGAAAGCCTTCAGTCCAATGCCTGAATTTTCAATTATAATTCCACCTAAATTTTGATTAATTAATTAAGTTAAATCATGTTATCCTGTCACGACAACAATCATTAACCGGACTTAAAGTGATTTCTTTTAGGATATTCAAACACCGCATGTACAAATTACAATTCATTTGTGTAGCTAGTACGTACTGAAAAAGGTAATTTTAAAGCTTTAACTTCATCTTAATCGATTATTAATGATAGGTATAAGATGTATTAATTACGTAATGATTTGAGATTAAGATTCGTGGCTACGATGTATTTGTGCAAGAAATATCGAAAAGACAGCACGAATCTTTTAAATAGTACATTTTTAACAAGATAGTTTCGCCACACCCCGTGGTCCTTGTGACCGGTCGACTTATCAAACTTGCTCATCTTTATATATAAAATGGGCTCATGTGAGAATGTCATTTTCGTCCAACTTTTTAAGACAAATCAATGCAATAACAAGTGGACACAATTAACTTTTCGTGTAGGACACATATATGCATGCCTAAATAAATACAAGACTGAAGAGACTGATTTTCTAGGTAACTTTGTCCATAAAATGTAGACCTCTTATAACTTACCATATGTGTAAAAGGTTTTTTATTTATAGCAGTGTCATGTCCCGTGTTAATTAAGGATTAAAATATCCACCACGGTCTTGTTTGGGTTTGTTGGCATGATTGTTAAGATTGATTATATATTAAAATTGCACTACTGTTCATTCAATGTTTTATTTGGGTTAAATGATTATAATTACAAAAAGTTATGTAATATTATTTTATTTTTTTATGCCTCTGGTAGAGAGCTTCATATAATTGAAATGTCTGAAATTCCCCTAATTAAATTTTCAGCTTCACCAAGGAGCAAACCCAAATTTTCAATTTCCTAAATGGACACAACTCCCAAGGGGCCTAGCAGCCTTGTGATTACAATTGCACCTCTAATCCTAGGTTCAAATATTGACTAACGCGGAGTGAGGAGTTGTAGTTTGCTCTTCCTCCCCCAGAGACTAGGATTATCCCTTAGAAGGGCAGATGTCTCATACTACAAAAGAATTGTCGGGTCTCGCCCAACCGAACACGCAGTGAGGAGTTGGGATTTGCTACTTCTCTTCCGTAGATTAAGATCATCCATGAGAAGGACGGATGTGTCGTACAGGGCAAGACGAATGAAGTGTAGGGTTTGTGACTGGCGTTGGCGTTGGGATACAGGTCAACAAAAAAAAAAAAGTAGACATAAATTACTTAGGGAAAACTAGTTTTGTTGGATCTAAGCCGAATGAGTAGAATTTTGTAATAATACGACTTGAGTTTGGATTCATAACATTGAGAAACTATCATGGGCCTAAATCTGTAATACCAAAACGCTTAACCCAATAGAATTATACTATTTTTTCAGCCCAAACAGAACCCAAGTATTTCTACGCATTTTCAGTAAATTAATTGTCACAGAATAAATTAGAGAGAACTCTCTCTGTGTCTCTCTCTCTCTCTGTCTGAGTCTGTGGTGGACTGCTTCATTGTAGTAGACCAAACATTTGGGCCACAAACTGGGCTGGGTAGCATATAGGTACTACCTAAATTAAGGTGGACTGAAAAGTTGAGACTTGTTCTAAGGGGCTAATTCAACACAGGTTTAATACCAGGTCACAGAATCTAGGTTCAGCCCGAGTTGAAATTGACATGTCCAAAGCTATATTATATTTTTAACTCGCTCTTATTTTGTCTAAATATTTTTTTACAAATCTGCCAGGGCCGGAGGAAAGGGAGTTAGATGAGAATCGAACTCAAACACATGTTTGAGTTTTTTACAAACGTCTGACTACTAGGGCACACCAAACGTTTCCATTTTGTCGAAATATTTTGATCAATGAAGAAATTAAATTCTAATTATAAACTTCTTTTTATTAATTTAATTCTCTCGATATGTTTATGTTTAAGTCTGGTATTTTTGGATTCGAATCAGCTAGGTGCCTAGGTTTGTGTTCACTAATTCTTCTTTCTTATTGAAACATGGTAGACTGTTTTCTAATTTTTTTTTTTTTTTTTTGATTGAGGTGGATATTGCAACAATTTGGGGTTATTTATTAAAAAAAAAAAGAACCAAGTATTAAATTATTTTACTGAAACAGTTTTATTTTAGTTTTACCGTAGAATACTGTAGATATAAAAAGAAAACTCATACATACGCTACTTGACTCTGTATGTTTTTGTGTATGGTAATTTCTAATTAGGAGAAAAATATATTTTTTATTTATATGTTGGAGAGTGGAGACATAGGCCATTTGTCAGTTTTTATACCTTTGGATATGTCAGTTTTGGTACCCTATATTTGAAATTATCAAAAAGGGTCCCTAGACATTTAAATTCCCATTCAATGGACCTATTCTCTTCAATACCCAAAACTCTTTACTATGGGTCACAAAAATAAGATCGGCTGGTTTATTAAGAACTTTAAGTTATATTTATTATATTTATGTAATTAACAATTGGTGAGAGAATTTTGTCCAAGAAAATGGATCTGGAGTTCTGGACGAATGTCCAAGATGTATACCTTACAGAATATATCGTCAAATTTTGACTATGTATGCACAAAAACACCAGGACAAGATAACATAGGAACAATCAATATGTTG
This sequence comes from Rehmannia glutinosa, assembly GCA_016081115.2. Taxonomy (NCBI): domain Eukaryota; kingdom Viridiplantae; phylum Streptophyta; class Magnoliopsida; order Lamiales; family Orobanchaceae; genus Rehmannia; species Rehmannia glutinosa. Next base: position 7,855 of record JABTTQ020001264.1, read on the forward strand.
AAAAAGAACTCGCAGGAGCCGATAGGGAAACCTTGAGACAATGCGAAAAACAAGCAGCCTATTATCTGAGTTTCCTTACGGTAAGTAAGATATTATATGTAGATCTGATGAATCGTCAGGAAGCAGTTCATCAAAATGCCCATCAAAATCATGATTCATGACGGAACACCATAATGGAACAAGATACTTCCAGACACATCTAAGTTCTCAAAAGATCTCAGAAAGGTCCAAAGATGGTGCAGAATTATGGCAACCATCATAATCAGCTACCAACACAAGTTCATCCGATCCAAACCCAGATGGAGACGATGGTAAAATATCAGAAGAAAACTCTTGAAATCCTTCATGAAATTTAGAAACGAGTCAAGAATCTGGAGGACAGACCAAGTTTATCCAGAGGGAAGAAACGTATTGATTCCGACCCTAACCCAACCGACAAGACCATACAACTGGAAAAGATAAGGGTCCAGCTCACAAGACGCGTTATCCTCGGGGACCACGCAAACCAAATTTTTAAAAGATTCCCCGACAATCACCACATGGGCTGAGTCACGCGGAAGAAAAAGGAAACAGTTGGCGAGGCAATAATTCAGGAATATGACGTAAGCAGTGACGTCATATATTTCAACGAGATTTGGAGTCCGCTTTTCAAGTCCGGTTCAAGTATATAAATAACAAGAGTTGAAGGAAGTTGAGGACATCGAACCTTTCCCTTATTTTCTTATAATAAATTCTGAGTGAAAATTTATAACAATTGAGTGTCTTAGTTTTAAGTTTTATGTATTTTCAAGTTCAAACCTCATTACTGAGAGGCTAAACAAGTATTCTCCTCCCAAAAGTAGATTACCAATGTAATAAATATTTCTTCAAAATTATAATGAAAATAGGCTTTTTGCTTCAACGTATGTTCATAATGTTCAATTAATTTATCCCTTAGAAGAATTATCTTGTACGCCTTAAGATGGAAACGAACCAAGGTTGTGTTGTACAGTTTCTAAAGGAATCGGATAACTTGTAGACCATCTTCACTGTTTGGTGAGGTTGCGGCGACGTTTGTCAAACGGTCTATGGGCAGTAATTTTTTGACTGGTGGTTTTGCGAACCATCTCGCCCGGAGCTGTTTCGGTCAAAGAAATGTATGAATTTTAAAGGGTATTTTAATTTTATGGAAGCATGTTGGGTTTGATATGGTCGTTATGGACTATTTTCATTATTGTAGCTTAAGTAAAGTTTTGGTACTAGAAGTGATCTAGTATAAAACATTAGGTACTGAAACTGGACATGTCATTTTAAGTCTGAAACCTACTATAACAGGTCAAAACGTTAGTTTTAACGGAGAGATAACGGAAAGGTACCAAAAATGATTAATTTTAGAAACATAAGATACCAATCTTGATTAAGTTAAAAAAGGGGGTACTAAAAGCGAAAAAAGGGCATAGATTGGGTATCGAAATTGAAATTATCCCTTTGCAATGATAATATGTCTTCCTAGTTCAGTGTAATTCCACAAATTGTGTATCGTCTCATATTTAATTTCAAAAATCATATATCCTTATATGCCAAGTGCACCGATGACGTTGTTAATGTAAATTTGGCATGTAGCTAAAATACTTGGAATACGAGATGAAACACAGTTTGGAATAGAAAATTCAGATTGATTATATAGTTAATAAACAATTTGTAAATCAATTCGTATATAATACTCAAGTAGTTAACATAAATATCTCCCAATTTACTATCAAAGAAGTCCACAATTGAGAAAGTTGATATATAATAAAATCTTGGAACTCTGAGAATTTAAATTCTCATAATGATGAGATATTTAATTTATGGGATAACCCCCAAATATTATTACCACTTTTTCAAATGTGATGTATGACCAATTAACAATGTAACTCTTAATTGCTTCACCGTGTACATGCTCTCCATTTCTTTATCGTTGTTTCTAAGTTTTTGTTCTCATTTCGTTTATGAGATTTTATTCTAATGTTTTGTATAATTGCATAAATACAATTTTACAACAACAACAACAACAAACTAAGCTTTAATCCCACTACATGGGTCGGCTATACGGATCATATTGCGCCATCGTTTACGGTCATAAGCCATATTTTCGTTTATTTCTAGTTATAACATGTCATGTTTAATAGCTTCTTTCCAAGTCTTTTTAGGTCTACATCTTCCTCTTTTGATTTGTGTGAGTATCTTCTACCTTCTAAACGTCGCACAGGTGCATCTAAAGGTCTCCTATAAACATCTTCAAACCATCTTGATCGTGTTTCTCTAATTTTCTCGTCTATTGGTGCTACTCCCACTTTGATTCTAATGTGTTCATTTCTTATTCTATCTAATCTAGTATGTCCGCACATCCATCTTAGCATTCTCATCTCTGCTACCCTCATTTTTTTGTTCGTGTTCATATTTAGTCGCCCAACATTCTGCTCCATAAAGCATTGTGGGCCTTATGGCCGTTTTATAAAATTTTCCTTTCAATTTTAATGGTATTTTACGGTCACAAAGGATAGAAGATGCACTCCTCCATTTATTCCGGCCCGCCTAGATCCTATGTGTGACATCTTTATTGATTTCTCCGTTCTCTTCAATTACAGATCCTAAGTATTTAAAACTCTTTGTTATACTCACTTCATGTCCATCAATTTTAACCTTCGTCTCATTGTTCATGTTGTTTTTACTAAAGTGGCATTCCATTTATTCTGTTTTAGCCCTACTTATAGTAAAACCTTTTGATTCGAGTGCTTCTCTCCAAACTTCCAATTTTGCATTTACTCCTTCTCTTGTTTCATCAATTAAAACTATATCGTCAAATAACATACATTCAGGGATGGATTTTTGTATGTGTTTAGTGATTTCATCAATTATTAGGATAAAAGGTGCGGGCTTAGAGCGGATCCTCGATGCAAACCTATAGTGTTTGGGAACCACTAGATATTCTGTTGGTGTCTAATTGTTATACCATCATACATATCTTTTTATGGCATTTATGTAGGCTATTTTTATTCCTCTTTTTTCCAATACGCGCCACATTAAACATATAAGAGACACAATAAAAATATGATTTAGATCAATGGCCATCATTTTCCACTAGTATTATTGCACCAGTGTACATATTACTTCTAGTAATGTGATTAAATTCAACAAAAAACGTGAATATATTTGGAGTTTCTAGATTGAAAGGAGACTTCCAATTATGAAGTTAATATTTGTCTATATTATCTTCCAGAAAGACATTTCGTTGACCAAAATGTTAAAATTACCCTACTAAATCTTCTAGTAAACAAACAAAGCTAGCAGTTGGCCTTATATTTAATTAAATAAGAAATGTGGATATATACGTGACATTTTTTTTTATTTTTTTCCCATATAAAGAACACATTTTTATGCTTTTTTTCTCAGAGATTTTTTACTATCAAAGAACAATGACCAGTAAATTAAGAAAATACAGTAATTAATACACTGAATTTGGAAATTATAATAAATCGTTTTCTGTCATACTCATGTCATGTATTAGACATAATGCACGAGTTTGACCACACAACTTAAGTTACTATAAGCAACATATTTGCCTTAATTTGACAATGAAGTAAAATGTTGATTTTTTTTTTCCTAATTGTGCTTTCCCAACGTTAAATACTGCCTGCCCATATAGACCTATTAATGATAATACCACATCAAAATTACTGTTTCCGAAATCTTATATTAATTTATAGCAATTTTTTTGACAAATATATTTAAAGCAAATCATTCAAACATTCATGTGTTGTGAAAATCGGCCTAGGCGAATTTTGTCCAAATTCTTTGAGAAAATCGTCTCGGCCACCAGAAATCGGGTCTATGCGCTAGCCAAGGTGGGATATGTAGCCAAAAATCAGCCAAAAAAATTAAATAAATAGTTGTTTTTCTAGGTGTCAGGTGTGGGTTGCCGCCCACTAGCTCCTAGCGATATTTGCAACATTGTGTGTACGAGATGTCTTACTCTTTACAATTAAGATATTTTGTCTTATCACGTGTATAAGATCATATGATTCTTATACGCGTAGCATTTTCTGGTGCATTGAAATACGAGACGAATCACTACGTAAAACAGGAAAATATCCGGGACCGCAAATTTTGCACATCAGAGTAATGATCTTAGTATTATTTCAAAGAAAAAATCCATAATCTATATGTGACTAATTATGACTAAAAATCATATTTTATTTAGTACAATGAGGGAAATTTGGGGAAGGGACACACACACTCGTATCGGATCGAATCCCTTGGGTCATGACCTTACGACAAACGTCTCAACCAATGGACCACAAGGTTGATCCACAAAAATCACATATAATGCACCTTAAATATGTAATTAGGAGAGAATCATATGTACTATTGACCTCATGGCAGCCAATCAAGAATATTCTAAGCTTATACATCCCAAGCTTCATCCACATCAATCCGACCAATCTTACATGGCGATGAAAAAGCCCTTTTCCCCCTCCTAAAAATGTTTGATATGTTCAAACATTTATTACACCACGAAACCGGCCCAAACCCTCAATCCTTAAATAATACAATACACAACTAGCCAATATTTCTACATTTTCCATATAATTTAATGTTTTCAAACATATATATAATCCCCATACTCCATTGACTATCAACACTTATATATATACTCAATCAATCACCCCATTTATATATTTCCCAACTTACATAGCATTACCAAAAAACCAAGAAAAGATAATACCAATTACCAACCAACATTTATTATATATCATCACAAAAACAACCACCATCTCTCCATTTTCTCCCTCTCCACCACCATTGACACTCCTCCTCCACCGCCGCCGCTGCCGCCGCCGTTATGGATACACCCGACATCTCGGGACGGTCCCCGAGGAGATCAGAACTCCTCGGCCCCGCCCCACGCCTCTAAAAGTACGCAAAGACTCCCACAAAATCCGAAAACCACCGGTAGCCCCCACAGCCGCCGCCGCCCGCCTCACTACCATCCTCCCACGCGCCGCCACGGCCGCCGGTCATAATTTACACCGTCTCCCCTAAAATAATCCATGCAAACCCTAATGAGTTCATGTCACTAGTCCAACGTTTGACCGGTCCGAACTCCTCATGCACCTCATCATCAATTTCAACACCTTCTTCTTCTTCGTCTTCCGCCGCCTTTGCTTTCCAAGAAAATGGCGGCGCGCGGTGTCTCCGGCAGCCGGTTCGCCTCGATCGAGAAAAACGGTCGCCCGACGGGCGAAAAACGCAGGGTTTCGGACAGGGCATCGGAATGTTCGACGGAATGGAGATTGGATCAGATGTGGAGAGGTGCACGGGACAATTTCCTGGAATTTTATCACCCAATCCAAATGCTCTTCCCCCAATCCCGCCTAATTTTTTCTCTCCTCCATCGGATAATAATAATAATCCCCTGAACTTTTTCCATGATTTGAGCCCTGTTTTACATAGTAACAGAAATTATTTTGAGAATAATAATTTCATGTTACAAAGTCCTCAAATTTAATTTCACCCCAAATCAACATGCCTTCTCCAAATACTTTAGATCTTTTTCATACTTTATTTGACCTATAGTTAACAAAAAAAAGAATTACTAGGAAAAATTGCATGGATTTTGCTTGTGAGTCCTTCAATGGTGCAAATGGAGCAGAAATTAGGGACTGAATTGAAGTTTCATCATGGTTCATTCTCAAGCAAGTGGGGACTTCTTCATTGAGGGTATTTAATTTTTTTTTCTTTTCAATTCACTTTACAGTTGAAGATTTAATTTTGTGGGCCTAATGATATATGCATTAGTTTTTGGCTCAACTAGTTGTTTTTTGGTCTTTGAAATAGTCATACCTATAGTTTATGATACCAATTTTTTTTTGTCATATAGCATTTTGGATTGTAATTTACAAACCAACAATACTAACTGATTTGCCCTTTTAATTTTTTCTTGTTTGTTTGTAAATGGGTTTACTTAGTCAAAGTTGCAATTATTGGAAACAGGTTGATTCCAGAATTTGGGTGTTCTTTTCTGCTTGTTGGATATGTTTTTTTTTCCCCTTCAATAATGAAAATAAACTTTATTGATTGATAATTAAAAGTCTATACATTTTGTGATTTTAGAACTACATATTTATATCTTGTATACAATGTTGTAAAAACCAAAAGCCACAAAAGACCCCTAGGCTGAAGCTATTTTGCCCATTCACAAAAAGAAAATCAATTCTGAGAAAATCGGCCTAGGCGGCAAAAAACCGGGACTCAACGTCTATCTAGACGGTTAGAAATCAGGCCTAGGTGCAGGCTAGGTGGCCAAATATGGGGAAAAAATCGGCCAAAGATAAATTCTTTTAAATATAGTTATTTTTCTAGACATCCACCCTAGGCGCTGGGCTGTTGCCCCTATTAATTCCTGCAACATTGCATATATATAATCTACATGTGTGTGTGTCAATGTGTGTGGATTAGACTATTTGCCCCACAACAAAGTAACTTTTTATGTAAGAGCGTACAAGCCTTTTTGTTTCTTGGTGATGAAAATGAAAATTAAAGATCAAAAACCGAACTGTGTTTGTTTGGAACTATAGATAATACTAGAGATTTCATTCCTTTTTCAAATAGGACAACTAATAATTACTATTTTCCTGATTCTAACGCCTCTAAAAACATATTCTTTGGATTATCCTGTTGACGTTATTTTCAAGATTTCATAAAGAAATCATATAAAACATAGAAAGCTAGCACGTATCTTATGTTTTGCATAAATCCAGAAGAGAAATCAAGATTTACTTATTTTTCATTTGTTCTAATCAAAACGTAAATATTTCTATTTATATATTTCGGAATAATTCCCCAAACCTCGCTGCTAAATTCTCAAACACCTTGTGGGGCTGTGAAGTCAATATTAAAAATATAAGTTCTGAAATTAATTTTATCCTCTTTTTTTTTTTTTAAGACTTTTTATCCATGTTTATTATAATGAACATGTTTTGGTTCCTTCGGTATGACGAATGTGAGATTGTTTAGACAGCCATTCAAGAAAATGTTAAAAATTTGGAAACAATTTCTTTTAAAAAAAAATAATAATAAAAAATACATTAAAGAATAAAGAATAAAATTAATAATTGAAAGCAAAAGGTGGATGATGGTAGGGCATGACTTTAAGAAGTTAGATCTGATAAATTAATTAAGTAAAGACTAAAATATGTTTTAGGCTATTATCAATCCACCTAATACACGGAGACGTGTGATTATATAATTTATTGATATATGAATATGATTAAAATAATCGACCGCCGTGTCATTTGTTTGTTTCTTGAGTTTAGAAATTAATCTTGTTCAAACATTTCTTTAGACAGATAATCTTGTTTAAACATATATTTCATAAATACGTACATTATTTGGCCTATGAAAGTCAAGTATCCAATAATTTTTGTATATTTGAAGTTTTTAAATATATTCATCGTACTTGGAAAAGATACTGGTTAAAAATCAATGTAATTTAAAATAAAATAAAATGAGAGTAAAACTAAAAGACCGAGTCGGCAGGTGCAATGTATTGAGCCTCGTGCTTAACAAGTGTTGAATCCATGACATTAGCTTAAACATGTTATCATTTTTTATTTCAATATTGTACTTCTTTTCGAAATATTTTTCAAGGAAAAAAAAAGATACTTTTTGTTATTTTCTTTCCAAGAAAATTAATTTGATGAAAGCTTTTAAGTGACTTTCTGCTGATCCTTTCCTGGGCATGCCTGGCGCATGTGTTTGTTGAATAAATTCTAGGGATAATTACCAAAACATCCTCAGGTTTGGGCTGATTTCCAAAACACCCAAACATATTTCAAAATTACCAAAAAAAAATAAACTTCAAATTTAATTATATCTTAAATTTAAGGGAATAGTTGTAATATTTTTATTAATGTCAAGGGAATTTTTGAAATATTTTTGTAATTAGTCCGAAACTTAGTTTTTTTGTAATTATCCCTAAATTTTATTTACGTGTAAAACCGACATCAAAAATCTAAAACACCCTTGCAAGAGGCTTTTACATTTTGGTTAAATTATGCAGAACCAGAAAGAGAAGATAAAACACTTAAAACTTTTTTTTCTTTAGGAGGTCTTATGTGAGACCGTATCATGGACGTTGAGACGGATCCTACAAAAACACAAAAACATGGATTTTTATGGGTTTGGATTTGGATTGAAACTCTATTTACATATAGGATCCGTCTTAATGAGAAACTCTATTTACATATAGGATCCTCTCAAGGAGAATGGCGTGGAGATGTCTCATACAAGTTTTTGTCTTTTTTTTTTTCCAGCCAAAAGCAGACAATCATGGAGCACCCTAGGCAACTTGTTGCATGGTATGGACCGTTATCACAACAATCACACAGAAACCTTGCTGGTCCAACAATGTTGCTTTCATCAATTATCAATCTACATCAAACCCTAATTTAGTTTAACACAATCCTGCCAACCAAGAAAAGTTGAACAATTCAATGGCAAAAACCCACCATATGTATGATAAAAGGGTTCCATGTAAGAATTTTGCACTTGCACATAAGCAGTCCAACTACTCATACAAAGCCAAACATGGCCTGTAGTTTTTAAGACTAAATAAAACCAACATCTACACAGTATAGTTAGCATCCAACTACTAAAACAAAGCCGTCGATGGTCTGTAGTTTTTCCAGACTAAATAAAGCCAAAATGTACAGTTTGATCGAACATTTTTTGCGAAAGTCCTAATTTGTTAGAGACTATTTTCTGTTTCATCACGGTCAAATACTAGGTGATAGGTGTACCTGAACCATCACTAGCAGAATTACTCAGTGGACTACACGGACTCCGAGCGTTACGTTTTTCGTCGTCGCAGAAGTTTTATCTGTTTGTTTTATCGGTTTTTTGTCCTCCAATTCCTTTTGACATGGATGAGAATTTGAAGGGGAACTCTGTTTTGCCCTAAATACTCCCCAAAGATAGTACTTGTGCTGAAATCCTGCAGAATTATTTAGTCTAAGTGGTTTGCTAGTGCAAGAACTAAAGGGCGACTATGTGAAATATCAGCAACAATGTTATAGTGCGGGATAATTTCAATTTCAGTACCTAAACTATATACTGTTTTCACTTTTGTTACCCCACATTCAGGTCATATCAATATTTGGTACCCCATGTTTACCTTTTAATCAATTTTGCCACATGTCATCAAACATCCGTCAATTTTGATACCACATGTTTTACTTTTTCATCATCAATTTTGGTACCTCTTGTTTCACTTTTAATCACTTATGATACGGAATGTGGTGAAAGTGACTAAAAGGTAAAACACGGGTACCAAAATTGATATGCCCCTCAAAGCGGGTACCAAAAGCGAATACGGTGTAATAGGTACTAAATTTGAAATCATCTTTTAATAGACGTCTTGAAAAGAGGGACTCGAACTTACTCCAGTACAGCAGAGGCAATTCGTTCGAAGCGAAAATCAGAAGCTCAGCATTCTGCACAAAGGCTTTCAATGCAAGTTCTTTACTCATCATTTCTTCAACCAAGTGGTCAAAATCTCGTTCACTTCCATACACAAAATATTACAGATAAGTCCACCAGTGTGCACAAAATTCTAAAAAGGATCAAAGAGCACCAACTAGGTAATACTTACAAAAATTACCCGTGGTTTAGCCTAATTAGACAAAGAAAAAAAAAACAGTTATCTGTCAGAGTCACAAATAACCCATTAACATTTGTTTTTATTTTACAAACTGCACCCGCGGGAGGGAGGTATTTATTAGGTAAAGACAAACCTCAAGGGGGTGTTTGTAATTTTGAAAGAGAACTGAAGTTTTTTGTAATTAGGCTAAACCTCAGGGGTAGTTTCTGTGTTATCCCTTAAATAAAAAGGACACCTTATCTCGGATGGAAAGAAATAGAGTGCAATATTATCACCACGGGGGCCTAAAGTCTCGAAACTTTTCGGCCACACATCGGATAATGGGAGCATTTCTAAATGAAGCACCGGTTGAAATTGACAAGCCTCCTCGTATACTTTTTGGCATGCTTTGATAGACAAGTGAGCTATAAGCCCATCAAGTATATCACGCTTCTCATTCCAAATATCAAAACTTCCCTGTCATAATTACGTAAATTGCTGATAAGCACGCCGGGCGCACGATAAGTAACTTCAGTAATTATTTAGGGATAATTACAAAAAAAAAACCTTGAGATTCGGGCTAATTACAAAAAACTCCTGAGATTTTTGAAAGTTCTGAAAAAAACCCTTGACATTTAATTTCATCTTACCTCTTCCCCTCATAAGCAAAAAAAAAAGAAAATAAAAACTCCGCCTAATATTTATAGAAATATTACAGTTATCCCCTCAGATTTAAGACATAGTCAAAACCTGAGGGGGCTTTTTGTAATTTCGAAACGTCTTGAGATTTTTTGTAATTAGCCCAAACCTCAGGGTTTTTTTTTGTAATTATCCCAATAATTTACTATGATTTTCCTTACCTCCAAATCGGCATGACAACTGGTTCAGCACACGAGATATCTAAATCTTTTGAACCCATCTCTTCTCTATCTTTTGATTCTCCATTTTTGATGTGGTCCTTGCTTGGGCTATTATTCCGTTCTTCAGTTTTCATGTCAGCACACTGATTTACTAAGTCGAGCCCTTTATTTTCCACGAGAGGTTGAGCAGAGTCAGTTCTATGAATTTGCTCCTTCAAAATAGCTTTGGACGAAATAACAGTTTTCTCCTTCTTCTTCTTTTTCTTCTTCTTCTTCTTCGAACTTCTCAAAGGTCCATTACATGCATTAACATGATTCTCTGCCGTGCCATGATCAATATCTGAATCTTTTAAAGTTTCCAATGAGATACAGTTTTGATCTTTCTGCCTAGAGCCCTTATTATCTTTCTCTTTCTCCTCATTGGATTCTATTAATCTTCTCTTGTTTTTCTTATTTTTCTTTATTAATCTTCTCTTTCTCTTATTTTTCTTCGAGTGCTTTCCGATAACCTTGTTAGCTGCATCAAATTGCCGTTAGCCTTTTCCTCCACAAGCTGCTGCGGAGAATTCTGCTGACATATTTTACTTTCGTCTGCTGGCGAGAGAATAATAGCACGATCAATATTTTTCCCTTTTACTTGCATAAGTGCACTCTCATTGGTTGTTTCACCGCATTCAACCAAGTCAAGCTCTGTGCACGTGTCGTACAATTGCTTAGGGCCGTCATCAAAAACATTCTCCTCTGTTTCAACATCATTTTTCTTTGTTCCAACATCAGAAAACCCTTTAATATTTTTGGAAATTGTATGGTTTCTTGTCTGGGATGGAATGGCATCATCACCGCGTACAGCGGATTGGTTTTGCGCTTTATCTTCACAGTCATCACAAGCCCAATGAACAAATTCGTCAAAAGTCTCTGGTATTACGTCCAGACAGTAGCTGAAAAATTATAACAGGTTACGCATGAGAACACAGTTTATATCCAAAAGATATAATTACAAAAAAAAAAAAAACTGAGGTTCGGGCTAATTACAAAAAAAAAATGGATATTTTGAAAATTGCAAAAAAAAAAAAAAAAACCTTGACGTTTGATTTTATCTTACATTTTCCCTTCATAAGCAAGAATCATTTCAAAAAAACCCCTGACTTTTATAAATATATTACAGTTACCCCTTTAAATTTACGACAGAATCAAACCTGAGGGTGTTTTTTTGTAATTTTGAAACATCTCTGGATTTTTTTTGTAATTAACCCAAATCTCAGTGGTGTTTTTGTAATTATCCCTACCCAAAAAACCCCAGCTAAAGCATGAGTACAGTACATGTAAGCAGCAAATCAATGATGATTTATAGGTCAAACAAACTGAACATGATAGGTCTCAAACCCCAAAATTTTATATAGAAAAAAACTAAAGTAAAAATCATTGTAGTCTGGGACTATAAATCAAGAAACATCCTCAAACAAATTCACTGACACGGAACAGTAAATATTAAGATTTGAACTTAACTGATTCAGGCCAAACCACAAACTACACAAAAGTGGCTTCTTTATCAATCTATACTATCTTACACCTGGAAATCAAACTAAAGGAACACAAGACCGTCAATGGATTTGTAGCCCCTAATTTAAACCATCATCAATCTGACGTGCTAGAGCCTGGAGCTTTTGATATAGCTCTGAAGGTGAAATTTAAAATCGGAGGTAAACTTTTCTTCTGCATAAACGAGAGGGGAGAGTATAACTGGGGAAAGGGTGTGTTATAACATCAGTACTAAGCAGCTTACCGGTGCACAGCAGAATTCAGACATTTGACACAGTACACGAAAGCATTAGTGAATCCTCTATCGCCACACTGCAGACATATTGTACCCTGCATGATGAATTTATACACAAGTTAATGATAACATAAGCTGGTCATTATAAGCTAGGAATCTGTTTTTTTTAATGTACAGCTCAAACGAATGTTCAAAAGCATTAAATTAAGTTGAAAACACAGAAAACAGAAAGAACAAATTCCTAAATATCCTTGTAGACATAAAAAAAAATTATTGCCAATCATGAATTGATAAGTGATTTTACTTCTTATATTTTTATTCATTTTGGGAATCCTATTGAATTTCAAGATTAGATGGAATGTTTATTGGCGGGCATATCAAATATTATCAAGAATGAATTTGTGATAGTTTGGTAATTCTAAGCATATCTTGCATAGTTGCATATTACGGATGTGAATGTGCACATATTTTGGTAATCTAAATCACATATTTGATTAAGGAAGTAAATATCAATAAAGTGGGAAATATCAATAAGGCCGATAACATAGTGTCACTTCATCAAATAATCAAGACAAGAGTTCCTATCATACAACTATAAATAAGAGTAATACCCAAGAGGCAAACTACATAAGTCCAGAGGCAAACTGAACAAGTCCTTCCAAAAAACAGAGACAGTGAAGCACGTTTTGAAATTCTCTAAACTCAAATCTACCGAATTCAAGAATATTCATAACATTCGCAGCGTTCAAAGCAGAGTTAATCAAATCATAATCATAATGTTTAACTCCAAGATTACAGTACGAAACCCTCGATACCCTCGATAGTATTATTAAAGATCAATCAATGTAGAAAAGAATCAAAAGAATCAAAAGTGCTCAAATCCAAATCCAGAGACCATTCCTGACGAAACAATCAAAGCATCTAATAGAGGAGTAATCATCTGTACTGTTTTTCTTATCTTGTTATTTTATAGACACAAAATGTGTTCCAATCCTACAATATGGCAATAGAATCATTTATCAAAATTATCCACAAACAAATACCAGCAATCGGGCATTATGATCTTTTGTTCTTTTTCTTGAAGATCATATGCAGTGATACTCATCGGACCTTAAGGCATTTTCTAAAGGCAAGAGTATATGATGTCAATGTCATCCTAAGATGCCAACCAACACATATTCAATAGGCATTAAATTAACACAAAAACATCATTATTTTCATCTGATTACATGTCCAAAAAAGTTTGCAATAATCCAAAAGTAAATGATGGACATCAATTTGGGTGAAGTAATTGCTATCAGCAACCAAAACCGAAAAGGCAAATAGATATTGAGACAAAGATACGGTAATCAAAAAAATTAATAAAGCTATTAACAACCATAGCAAATCACGTCAGATATCCCAGGAATCAACTCTATAAACTATAGATAAATGAAAAAACACATGAGCAACACTTCCACGTGTAGAAAAATGAATTTTCGTGTTTCCGTTATCCCATTACCGCGGAATTGGTCAAACTGTAAGCCCACTTTTCATTGTATCTTTTAAATTGCTCCTATAAGTGACATTTGTGGTTTTAAGGAACGAAAAGACAAAAACTGAAATCTAACTTGTCAATTGTATTGAGAAAAAAACACATGCATATAATATACACTGCACTAGCAAAATGTGGGACCTTTTTGGTTAGACGTTCAGCATACCACTTTCAATTTCATTTTTGTTCTTGGTGGTAAGAAAGCATCTATTGCTCGTTTTCACTAATTCTCAATATAATCTCTTTATCATCAGGAAAATCATATACTTTTACGATTTATCAAGATAACCTGTGCCTAACACAATAAAGTGCACTCGTGTAATTACAGAATTTGGCTGGACAAGAAAGCATTAAAAAATTCTATCTGAGTTAACAAGCAAAAAAATGTAAATTTAACGGCACAACTGATTATACATGGAGCTCCAAGCATCAAAAAAATTCGATACCATTAGTAATTTAACATTATTCTGCTACATCCATGTTTCGACATTGATACATCATGTTCACCTGAAGGGAACCATCCTTAAACCCCCACACAGAAACATGTAGCATCCAAAATTTGTAATTTTTGTTTCAAGTCCAACCGTACCTCAATAAATTTAGGGTCTTGTAGACATAAAGGGATACTAAAACTCCACAATTTGCTAAATAACCAAAAAATGGAATATCTTTCACTTCCAGGGTAGAACCCCAATGCAAGATTTAAGAAATTTACAGGAACAAAAGGGAATCGTCACCAAAAACCCATGATTAAGGAAAAAAAAAAGTAGACCCTTTCTTATATGCGCAGAAAAAAAAATGGGATTCAAAATTTTACATGCGCAAACACTTACATACATAGAATCACAATGCAGATATGATATTCCATAAGGTAAAAATCAGGAAATTCTAAGCAAAAATCAGAACCCAACTAACAAAAGGCGAAAACAAAGAGACGAGGAAACAAGAAGTGTACCATTACGCAAAGAATTCAAGAAACTCAGTGGAGAGGGATGGTCATGACAAGAACTGATTGTTGCAATAAAAATCGAGTCTTGAAATCTTTGATGCGACAACTCAAGTTAATTTTCGTCTCTCTGTTTTTTTTTCCCTTTTATTTGTTTGAAGAAGGGTTTATGGGTGAAACGAAATGGGAAATTTTGTTAATTTCAAATCTTTTCAGAAAACCCAGGTACAGGCGTGCAGCAAACAGGTTGCCGGTACTAAGCAAGTTCTGGAAAGTGAAAACCCTCCTGTATTGGTGGATTGTAGAAGGAAACAAAAGTACTATCATTAACTTTCTTTCACAAAAACGTTTTTCTCAAGATTAGAACTTATATTTTAATTTTATATTTTAAATCTCAATTATAATATATAAACCAAATATTTATTAATGATGTCATTTAGGGGTGTCAATCCCACAATAACCGGACAGGAACCCGACCCAAAGTTATTCAGAGAAACCCAAACGTAAACACGAAAAACGACTAACACGAATATGTGTGATATTCTACCAATTTGTGTAAAATGTAGTTAGCCTATATTTCAATTAATTTTTGAAATTTTTTTAGCATAACCCGAAACCAAATACAACCCCGATTTGATGACTCGAATTGACACCTCTACTATCATTTATACTTTTCACAAGATTTTGTCAGCTTAAAACTTGTATTTTAATTTATATTTTAAATCTCAATTATCATTAGTATAAACCAAGTATTTTTTAATGATGTCATTTATTCATGCTTATATTAATACAATTATTTATTAGTATACATTATAGTATATTAATTTGCAATATGAGATGAACACATAGTTTTATCTATTTAGTTAATATTTTATTCGTCTGGGTATCATGTATGAGGGAGGGGGCGGAATGAGCATATTGAATGGCATAATTCAATTTTGCCCCTTTGATTTAAAATATATTACTAGGAATATATTGGATGGCATAATTGAATCGTAATCGTACTATTAAAGCGCATAATTGTATATTGAACTTTTCGAGGATACGCCTGGAGACTCATGCAGTGTTTTCTAGTACCGGGAATCAAATCGGTTTTTTTTTTTTTTTTTTTTGGTACAATTACAAAGTCCTAAGAGATGTGGGACGGAAAACATTCTCTCTTTACCCCTTTTCTCTTCCTTCTCTCTAGAAAAAGGGAAATCTAATATATTTCTCATTTCCTCCTTCACCCCTCCACAGCCGCCACCCCCATTCCTCCCCTCTCCCCCTCCATCCTTCCCCTCCCCCTCCATGCTTTCTGCTGGAGGGCAAACGATGGCGGTTTCTTGTAATATTCAGAGGTGACCTATATTTTAGTTCCAGGGTGAAAGCAGGTCGGAACTCCACAGAGGTGTCTCTGAAATTTGAGTAGATGATAGACTTTTAGTTAGTCATGACTCTTAGCTTGCATTAGCTATGATTGTAGTTGTAATTTTAGTTTTGAGTTATAATAAAAATCATCGTTCGACAAACAAAAAAAAAAAAAGATGGGGGTGGGACGAGTGGGGTTTGATCCCAGATCAATAGCTTAAGTTACAAATGCTCAAACCAACTGAGCTACAATTAAATCCCAATCAAATCGGATTTCAAAATGGTCAAAAGGGGTGAAGTTTCAAGGAATAATTACAAAAACTACCCCAAAGTTTGGGTTAATTACCAAAAACAATTTGACTCTGCATTACACTTTACTCCATCCATAGAAAAAAAAAACATTTCAAACATCCCGTTACATTTGTAAAATATTACAATTACCTATTTACATTTAACACATAATAAACCTCGAGGTATTTTTTGTAATTTTCAAAAATGTCTGTGATGTTTTTTAATTAACCCAAACCTCAGGGGTAGTTTTGAAACTATCCCCTTGAACAACTACATTTGCAACAACTTCAAAAAGACTTTCAGATTTGAACACAATATGTTACACTGAGTCATATGCACAAGACATTCAGTACTAGGAAGGCAAAAAGTGTCAGAATTCATCGCAATACATCCATTCTTCCTAAACATGGTAGGAATATAAGTTATGCAATGATGGTCTGAAGTGTTTGCCCAAATACCAAAATCTGCTAAGGCATTGAAGCTAATCGACTCTTAAGTGAGTGGATTTCAAACTGCATATTTTGCAAATTGGTATTCTTCTCCTGAATTAACTTTTGAATACTCTCTTTTAGGCATGGATTTCCAATCTCATCGAGAGTTTCTTGGAGGACGTGATGTCTCTTTTCGTACCAGTGGGTCTCGTTTGCTGTCCCCTGAGTATCTGTGAACAAAAGAAAAATGCATAATGTGAACTAGTACTCGCTTCTCTTACGAGGATGAATTACAAAACCTACTCTTCAGGTTCAGTCTAATTATCAAAAAAAAAAAATAGTTTTCTTTCAAAATTTCAAATATCCCTTTAGTTGCATTTGGACGGAAGCATTTGGATTTCGCGGAATGATTAGAGGATGGATTTGAAATGACTTCATGTAGGATGGATTTGAAATTCACGATGACAACTCAAAGGATAGCTCAAAATAGGAGCCTATGGATTTTAAAGTCAATGTATACAAACAAGCTAAGGTTGCATTTGGATGGATGGATGGATTTGGATTTGAGGATTGGATTTGGCAGGGCTTCAAATGACTCATATAAGATGTATTTGGAATTCACCACAATCACTCAAAAAATAGCCTAAAATAGGAACTTAAGGATTTGAAATCCATTGTAAAATGCATTCATCCAAACAACCTCAATGGATTTGTTATTATATATTTGAAGCTTCAATCAGCCTCAGGCTGCATTTGGATTTGGATTGGAGGATTTGGATTTGAGGGAAGGATTTGTGGAAAGAATTCAAATGACTCCAAATAGTATGGATTTGAAATCCACATAATAACTCCAAAAATAGCACAACATAAAGTCTAAAGATTTGAAATCCATTGTAGAATGATCTTACACAAACAAGCTCAATGGATTTGAAATCCAGGGCTTCAAATCCATCGATCCATATGAAGCCTCAATGAATTTGTTATTATGGATTTGGAATCTTTTGGATTAGTTGGTAATGCTGTATTAGTTGGTAATATCGTATTAGCTGGCAACAACTCATCTTTCAGTCAGCTATGTTGAGACATAAATAGAGGGACTGTTGCACAGTTGAAATGTGTGAACTCAAATTTTCAGATTTAACTTTTTTTCTGCAAGCTCAATGAAAAACTCAATACCACAATCCCAACTTCAATTCCATCCATCCAAATGAAGCCTTAAGATATTTATTAAAAACACTCCTCGAGGTCCAGTATTTAGTTAACAAAGTATTGCCATCAATAAGTGCAATTCGTAAATTAAACTAAACGTCTATATTAGGTTTTGTGCAGGTTCAATCATATAACAGGGAGTGGAACAGGTAAACAATATTTCTTACCGACTCATAGATTCTTACCTTGTAACGTTCCTCTGTCAGCATCCATGATTGCACCCTTCGATTTCTTTCTATATTTCTTTGTTCCTTCAGTCATCATCAAACTTTTGACTTCGGTGGCACATTAGGACAACCTTCCAACTGCATCGTAAGATCACCTCCACCTAAATGTGCCCTTATTCGTGCAATTCCTCCACGTTTAGAAACAAAACCGCAATACTTGCATTTTGTGGCCTGTCTCATTTCATCCAACGGTATAGCATGTTCCCATGTATCATCTAGTGGCCTTCCTCTCTTAAAAGCTTTGGCTGGAGCTGCTTAGAACAGTAACGTAAAAATAACATATTCCAGTAGAAGTGCTCATAACTTATCCATCTGAAAGTCTGACATAGATAATAAAAAGTGATTATTACAAATACAACCCTTGAGGTTTAGCCTAATTTAAAAGAAAAACAGTTATCTTTCAAAATTGCAAATACTTCCTGACATAAGTTTTTAGTTTACAAATTACACCTATCGAGAGGGTAATTTGTATAACAAATACAAACCTCAAGAGGCATTTATAATTCCTCAAGATGTAATTTTTAATTTAAAAAGATAACCGGATCTTTTTGTAATTAGGCTAAACCACAGGAGTAGTTTTTGTAATTATCCCTAATAAAAAATCAGAGGCATTGTCAGGGTTTAACACCATTACTCTTCATCTCAAGGAGAATTTTAATTCATGGGTCATTTGATTCAGAGATTTGTGAATTATGATACCTTAAAGAGAATTCTCTTTGAAGAGAGGTTGACTAATAATACAAGGTTATTCCTATAGCGAGATAAAGTTCCAAATCAAAGGTTAGAAAATAGGATGGTTGCTTCATTTTGAACGTACTATATAAAATAGAAAAGGACAGCAGCACAGAGCTTATGCCCTTTTCTGTCACTATTTCTCAACAAAAAATAGAATTTTCATGTAACATTTCTTACCATGTATCTCTGAAGGCTTACTGTGAGACTTCCTTGTCCAAGTGGCCGTTGAGTATTTTACCCACTCATTGAACCACTGTTCCATCATTCTTTTAACTTCTAGTGACACATGAGGACAACCCTGCAACTGCAATTGCGGGCACCCTCCACCCAAATGCGCCTTCAAACGTGATATTCCCCCATATGAAGAAACAAAACCACAATAATTGCACTGTGTCTTTTGCCTAGCCTCATCTAATGGATTTGCATGTTCCCAAGCATTATCTAGTGGCCTTCCCCTTCTATCAGCATGCACACCAGCTGCAGAGACATGCACCCCAAGAAAGGGAAAGAAAAGATGAAGTCATCTCGATCAGGAATCAATGATTTATCGCAAGTTTAAAATTTTAGTCAAGTAAATGATCGCAGTGTATTGGGGATATTTACGGAAAATTATACTTGAGGTTTAACCTATATATAATAAAAATCAGTTATATAATAGAATTACAAATACCCCTTTGGGGTTTGTATTTGTTTCACAAATTACCCCCTCAATAGGGTGCAATTTGTAAAATAGAAACAAAACATATGTCAAAGGAGTATTTGTAAATTTGAATGATAATTGGGTTTTGTAATTAGTCTAAACCTCAAGGATCGCATTTGTAATTATCCCTTACTTAAATTGAATAGGTATGCATATCATAGGAAGAATAATCAACAATTTTCATCAACTATGAATGCACTGGTATCAGATGACCAAGAGGTTAATGTTGACAATCAGCAAGTTTTTCGGGTCGCAATATAAAATCAATCAGAAAAGAAAGGAATGCAGTTGCAGAATATACGTATACCTTGAGACTCTTCCAACCTTGATGCTGTCAAACTTTTTGCCCATTCAGACATGACTCCTTTCGTTTCGGGTGATATAGAGGCCCTTGATTTTTTAACTCTTTCAGACATGAATCCTTTTATTTCAGGTGACCCCTTAGGCCAAGCTTCCATGTGAATTTTTGGATCTCGTCCACCCAAATCTACCTTATGATGTGAAATTCCCCCATCAAAGCCAAAATAACTGCAATCTGTCTTCTGGCCTCTTAAATCCAACGGCTTGGCACGTTCCCAAGAAGCATCAAGTGTTCGCTCCCTTTCATCAACATGTGCTGCAGGTTATCGTAATACCCATCACCACCCCAGAAACATACAGCAGAAAAAGAAAATTAAAATAGAGCATATAAAAATGCAACATCTATTAATATTATCTTGAACTTCACGGCTAACGAGATGGTGAACCTATTTGAAGGTGATATGAAGCACTAGTTAAGTCGAAATTAATTTACTATGATGAGATGAAATATAAAATGAAAGCACTGTATAAATTGTGTAAGCAAGTCTATCAGTCAAATGAAATCAACCATGTATCTTATGCATTAACTCTGAACAATAAGAGCGGTGTTGCATCCTATTTCGAGGTTTAGAATATTAAGAAAATGATCTTTGTGGCCTGCTTTCTCTTGTTTCCACAGAGTCCTTTAGTGCTTTCAATGGTATTCTTCTTAAATTTGATTTTACTAGAATTCCAATTCAAATAGATTAACTTTAAACTCGGATAGAATACCTCAGAAGTTAGGTTCTGATAGAACAAAACTACACTTCTACTGCACGTAGCTACAATGCTGAAAATTACATTAGCGTGATTATAAGAATTTTTGTAATAGTAAATTCTGGTAGTAAAATTTTGTAGCCTAAAGGTCGTCAATTCAATGAATTATTAATATTAGATGAGTGTATATACAACAATGAACCGAAGAACATTTTTTATTCACTTAGAGATCTTTGTCATATAGCATTTAGAATTTTTCATCTGCAAACGACAAAATTTTTATGTTCAGTTAGTAGAAAACTAGAAATCACTCTCATGCCGACCAATGCAAATAAGAGACTAGGCCAATGTCATTAAAACAGCATAAACATCTAAGAGTGTCAAACTCAAAATGAAGACCTGAATACTATCGTTCAAGTAGCAACAACCACAAGCAGCTAGCGGCTCTCTGCTTGGCCAAAAAATTATGACTATAGAGTATATTATTCACAAGATTTTACTGTGTTGTGTCTCACTTAAGGCATACCTCTAATTTCCTTCGTCCAAACAGCCTTTGTTTTTTTTGCCCATACACTGAACCAGTCAGCCATGACTTCTTTCACTTCAGGTGAAACCTTATCGCAGCCTGGTAAGCGAATTCTAGGATGACCTCCCCCCAAATGTGCCTTAAGGCGTGAAATTCCTCCATGTGAAGAAACAAAACCACAATACCTGCACTCTGCTTTCTGTCTTAATGCATCCAACGGTCTGGCATGTTGCCAAGCATCATCTAAACGTCTCCCCCTTTTATCAGCTTTAGCAGTGTGTGTTACTAATCACCCAAAAGTAGAAGTAAGAAAAGAAACAAAAAGAAAGGATAATACTGTCAAAATACCCATCACGTGCACTAAAATTATAATAGATTACTAGTCAGAACAGCTATAAATTATGAATATAAAATCAGCAATAAGAAAGTCAAGCAATACCATGACATGCTTCAAAGTTTACATTTTCCCAATCCTAATATCTTCAATAACAAATGTATGAGAAAACTATACTTGAGAGATCCATCTAGAAAAACACAAAATACAACATGTTAACAAACTGTGGCCAATGAATGAAGAAAACAATTCCCTAGAAACAACAGTTGACTTGAAATATTGTGTGTACACTTGTACTGCAGCAACAGCTAATAAAGTCACTAACTGAATGATGGAACTCAAGGGCTCTTGTGAGCATTTCTTAAATATTCAATAAATAACACTGGATTGCATTTAAATGGACATTGCATAATATACTATTTTACAACAAAACAAGTACTAGGTTTCATGTCAATTGGAAAGAAGATACTTGTATTTACATGCATTCTTGAAACGATAACTGGTTCGAGAAAAATAACACTTGAGTCATGTTTCATTTCATGGTTCCTTAAGAAAGAGATACTGGATAAAATTTCACACCTTCCCAATAAAATGCATGTAAAAAATGCCTCGGACAAGGATATAGGTGTAACATGACAATTATGTTTAAACACCAAAGCAGATAACAGCTGCAGTTACCAGCAGACAATGACTACCTAATGTGAAGTGAGAAACACAAAGTAAGAAAACAAGCAAATAGTGGTGGACTTTGTTACAAAAGATGGTTAAAGCTAATAATTAAATGTGAAATCGAAACCTGAAAACTGAAGTATTCATTCCCAAAAATGTTCTAGCCACAGGAAAACCACTCTGAAGAGAACATTTTAGCAATTCAACATTCTGATGCCAGTAATGAATTGGAAGTCGAACCATTTATTATGCAGTGAACCAATACGAGGATGATAAATTATTAGATGCTTTTGGCACTAAGTGCAAACACGTGTATTCAGCATTTCCTTCAAGGGTAAACACAATTTGCTGAAATATACAATAGAACCTACTGCAGTCCTCTCTATGATGGTCGCATAAATATGTTTGTGGATTTATAAGTAACAAAACTAATTGATGTCTCTACTTCTCAAATAACAGCCTATGGGTGGCACACTTACAGATTTAAAATAGATAAATGATACGAATTACAAGCATAACTAACACAATTTCTGTAGGACTTACAAGGACTGTGCTTGCTTGAAGTGGTTATTGGACTCTCCTTCCCCTCGAAACTCCCATGACTGCATGAATTTGCAGATAAACTCAGCCTTACTTTAGGGATTTGAAAGTGGGAATGATTCCCTGATTGATGAGAAGCAGCATCACGTTGTCCCTTGAAAACTCCCCAAAAATAAAGTCTCCCCTCAAATCCTGCATATTCAAGAGAACCCAGAACAGGGATAAACTTGATGAAAAACAATATCAACACAGAAAAAAACATAAATATGCTTCTACATGTAAAATTATTCTTGGACTCACTGTGAAGCTTCTCCGGAAGTTGGATAGAAGTAAATATTAAGAGTTCAGCTCTGTCAATCATTGCTTTAAGGGCAAAGTCGGAGCAGATTGCATATCTCAGCAGGCTATCAAAAACTTCTTCATCTCTGTGAAAGCATTTGCATGTAAATAGGATAGACAACAAAGAAAATAAGAAACCATATAATTACTCTGCTTTCCTCACCTTCCTTCTGGAAAGAAAACCAGCGCAACACTGTGTTCAGTAGGTGGTGAATTCTTGAAGGATGCTGGCCATACATCAACGCGAGGAATAATTTCCAAGCATAATGACTCAGGCATTATACTTGCCACCTCTAACACTTCCAAGCATGCTTTGTTTGAGATATGAGCGGCTATATTGATATTTAAATTCTGTCTGGGAATATTAAACCTCCCTCTGGTCGGACGATAACAAGAAGTTATTCAAGACAGAAGAAAAAAGAAGTAATTCAAACACCAATAAATGAAATGACATGGAAGTCATAATACCTCCAAGCTGCAGCAACAAGTGGTTGCGCAGATGCACTGAACTCATAGGCCGCACCACTTTGTTGGTTATTCATTGCTGCATCCTGGCATAACATGGGAAGAAATCTTTACTTGTGAGACACTAATTAATTTTCTCAGGATAGAAGAAACTTTCTGATCTTCTAGGAAGTTAAATGCTTTCCAACTAAACATCAGCTTTTATATGGCATGTCTAACAGTTAATCAAATAAAACAACAGCCTAAGGTTCCACAACAAATAGCATGTGGGAAGGTGTCTTACGACAACGCCCTGTAATTGAGCACAAAAGGGCTGTGTATCATAAGGCCGTCAAAGTTAAAGAATTCAATAATTTGAAAACAATTACATGTTAAGAGCCTAACAGCAATACAATGGCCAATTCAATACCAGCCAGGGCATGGGAGAAGTTTACAGAGAATTCAGTAAAGAAAGATGAAATATGCTGCTACAATTCCTGATAGGAGCAGTTTGTTTTCTATTTTATGAGAACAGCAAAGTTAATTCATTCCCGTTTGCAAGATTGAAACTGAGGTTGAACAATTCATTCTCAGATAAAGTAACATTAATTTCAATAGCTTGAGTTGCTTCATATCACCAAATCAATGTCAAAACCCACAATACAGCTCCATGATTTGTGTACCTTTATTTAAACTGAAAAACCACAATTCCTTAAATTTATACAAAGTCTTTATTCTTTTCTATTCCACATTTTTCACTTTTCTCTCTTTTTTGGGTATCTATCCGTGAAGCTGGCCCTGTATCCTTCAGTTTTGTGCAAACAGAAAACTTCAAGTGAATCATGCAAGCATAAAACCATATGTTTAATAGTATCAAATTCAGTAACAGATCGGATAATCCCTTACAGTCTGCACCCTGTTTTCATATATAGAACATAAAGTTCAAGAGAACATCATTAGAGTCTTGCATGGGATGGGAAATAACTATATTAGTTACAAGAGAAATACCACAACCTAATCCTTCTCCAAAAATAAAAATTATCTTACTCTTCACCCAAAAAATAGGTCGAACCACAAAATGTGCATTATCATATAAATTAAAATTTTCTCATTCGAAATTAAAAATCACAGCTGTCAAATTGAGCCAGTTAAGCAAAGAACTACGACAAATAGAGCAAAATATACGGACCAACAACCATAGCAGCCAAAAAAACCCTTATTCACCTACAGTCCATAAGAGAGAAAACAAAACAAAAAAAAAAAAAATAACAATAATAATAAAGAATTGAGGAGAAAACCATTGACAATCAAAGACGAAGAAAAAACCTACATTTATCTATGGAAAAAAATCATGAAACATGATTAAGCATTTACCTCAAAAATGTTTTCCGAATTTCATGTGCGCTCTCTATTCGAAAAAGAGTAAAGTTCTTAATTTTAATTTACGGTCTACTGATTATTACTCAGGACAGTTCGAGTGTAATAATTGAGTCCTAGCAAAAGAGTCTCATAAATTCTGCAAAGCTCCTAAACTTTGTAAAATCGTCCTTTAAGACTCCTTTATTCGAGAACTATTAGTTTTGGGTGGCGCTATTTATTAGACCCCCAAATTTGATGAAATCACCCACTTTTTAAAATTTCAAAAATGTCATTAAGTCAAAAGACTATAATACCCTTACTAAAAAGCCAAGTTCTAAATACACCCTCCCAATCTCTAAATACACTCACATCATTCATTACTGATTAAATCTACTAAAACACACACACTCACATCCTTCACATTCATTCTTCTTCTTATTCTTCTTTCTTGAGAAAAGCTTAAACCTTGTTCTTATAAACCCTAGTTTTTTCGACACCAACACAACAACTTAAATGGACAACAAAGATTTGATTCCTCCAAATATTGTAAGTATCTTCTTGGTTATGAGCTTAAAAATTATGTAATTTATCCACTTTTACCGATTCGATATTTCAACGCACCATTGTTTTCCGCCCGATTGCACGATCATCACGTCGATCGTGCCACATGGCAATATGGCGCGATCACATGTTCAATGATCGTGCCATATCGTGCCATATTGCCGTGTGACACGATCAAGGTGGAACGATCATGCTCGTGATCGTGCCATTTTGACGATTTGTTTTTGGTCTTGTTGATTTTGTTTTAATAGGGTATGGCCTCGTTGCCTACGGAAAATAGTGTTGTTTTTCCTCCCAAGAATGATGAGAATGTTGAAGAGCTTGGTGTTTTGTTACGATTACACACACGTATTCACGATGTATGAGTTATTTGTTTCTCGGGATAAATTATTTGATTGGGTGCGTGAGAGAGGACATGAGCACGGCATGGTAATTGTAATAAGTAGGTCGGACGGTGGTCAAGGAAAGAAAAGACCTCGGATATTTTTGTCTTGTGAGAACGTAGTGGGCATTAAGTGATTCAAAAAGACTAGAGATGTCGAACAAAATGATGCTAAGAAATTTGAAAAAAGTCTCTAAGAGAGAATGCGGAACTAAAAAATGTGGTTGCCCATTTCGTTTGAGGGGTCGGCAAGTAACAATTGAAGGAGAATGGTCACTAAATGTTGAATGTGGTGTGCATAATCATCCAATTGCACAATATTTGGAGGTCACTCTTATCTTGGTCGATAATCAAGAAGTGAGGAAGAATATGTATTGGATATGTCACATGGCAATACTCGGAAGGACATTTTGTTTGGCCTACAAAATAAGTTTCAAGATAATAAGTCCACAATACGGACTATCTACAATGCCCGTATGAAGAATAGAGTTGTCGAGGTGATGGTCGATCTCAAATGCAACAACTTATGCATAAATTGAAGGAGCATGGATATTTCTATCATCATAGGCGTTGCGAGACGAGTAACACCGTGAAGGATATATTCTTTGCTCACCCTACAAGCGTTGAGTTGTTGCGTGCTTTTAAGTGTCATTTTTATGGATTGCACATACAAAACTAATAGGTACAAGTTACCTTTGTTGGAGATTGTTGGTGTGACATCGACACATATGACATTTTGTATTGCGATTGCTTATATATGGAGTACGGCGGGAAGATAATTACATATGGGCTTGCTCGATCTTAAAATCATTGATGGACCCATCTTCCTGCCAAATGTGATTATTGCGATAGAGAATTAGCTCTAATGAATGCAATAGAGACGACATTTCCCACTTGAGACATTTTCTCTGTCGGTGGCACATTAGTAGGAACATTTTTGGCAAACCGCAAAAAATATTGGCCACAAAAGAGAAGTGGGAATCTTTTAACCTCTATTGTAATTTATTGGTCATCGCGGATTCCCGAGAAATCATTTTATGACTTAATTAGGAGATTGCGAAAGGAATTTTGTGATTATCCGGCCGCAGTACAATATGTAATGGAGCAATGGATGGGGCCGTATAAAGAAAGATTTGTGTCTGCTTGACGAATAATGTCATGCATTTCGACAACACCACAACAAATAGGTAATTCACTTTATTGTGCTCATAATTGCGTTTTGTTATATCATATACAATCCTAAAAATTAATATAATATTGTTTGAAAAATCATTATAGGGCGGAGAGTCACCATGCGGCATTGAAAAGACGACTGCGTCTAGTCGGGGTAATTTCGAGACATGTTGGCAAATGATTCACACCCTCCTCGAGACATCACACAATGCGAACCGCTCTTCTTTTTGAGAAAGAGCGAGAAATGTAGTCTTACATAAATACAAATCAATTGTATTCATGTCACTACGAGGTATGGTGTCTATACATGCATTGAATTTGATCTATACTGAAATGCATCGTGTAGCTGAGGGTAGCGTAGACCCTTTGTTGTGTGGTTGTGTATTGAGAAAGACGTGCGGACTCCCATGTGCTCATGAACTTTCTGAATATGTGAGTTTGGATAAGCCAATTCCACTTGATCAAGTGGCTTCATTTTGGCGAAAATTAGATATATTACCGCCTAGCAAAGACGAAGCTGGAGTTGGGCCCGAAATTGGGTCTCGATGGACTCAGTGTTTCGGTGATCTTTTCACCAAATTTGAACAAGCACCCGAATCAGAGAGGTTATTAATTTTGAAAAGAATTACGGAGATTACGAATCCAAGAACAACCTCACTAATTGAGCACTCAGTACGACCGCTGCACACGTGGTCGTCCTAAGTCCGTAAAGGTTAAACAATCCAAATCAACCAAACGTGACCCGAGTAAGTTCGAATATGTCGAGTCTATTAAAGATAGTTGTTCACCATGTGAAGAAGTAATCTTTAATGTTGGTCCATCGAATCAACCTATGTTCTCTCCGATGTCGAGGCAAAAGCTACCGGTAAATATCGTCTCTTTTATTTGTGCATGTACACATGACATATTTGTTGCTAATGTCCCACTGTTCTTCATGTTGTGTTTCAATAGGTTGTGCGTCAAAAGGACCAGAAAGTGACCATTAGTGGTTTTATGGAGCAACTTGATAAGCGTGAATTTTGCATGTGTTTTGATGCGTATTTCGAGCTATTATGATAAGTAAACATGCATATACTCGCGTTAAACGTTACATATTCACTCCTTGTGGAAAAGATATTACACTTTGCTTATTTTGTAGGAATTTCATGATATTTGAAGCTAATTGAATAAGAATATGAGGAAAGAAAAAAGTAGAAACGCGGATAATTGAGTGGATATACGAAACGTGAAGCCTAAAAGAGCGAAAGTTGAGTGTTCACGGAAGAAACATGGGGCACACGGGTTGGGCGTGCCTCAAGACACCACCCGTGCACCCCGTATAAGGTTGATTGAAGGCTGACATGGCGCACGGGTAGCCCATGCATGGGCGCACCACCCGTGCACCCTACAGAGTCGAGTATCTAACCAGGAGTGGCGCACGGGTAGGCCGTGCTCCGACGCACCACTGTGCGCCCTACGAGAGTTGGGGTATCTAACCCAGGAGTGGCGCACGGGTAGCCGTGCTCCGATGCACCACCCGTGCGCCCTACTGGAGAGATTTGGGGTATTCCGGGGTGGCGCACGGGTAACCCGTGCGTGGGCGCACCACCCGTGCGTTATTTGGAATCCCATGTCTATGACATTAAGCCCTAAACATGAGGGGAGGTATAAAAAGGCTTTTGGGGGCGCACACAAGGACATCTTTGGCATTTTGGGATCTACAACACAAGACAAGAGTCAACTCTTGGAAGGAGACATCAAGGAGATAATCGGGTTGCATCGGAGCTTGAAGAACGGAGATATATCGAGAGATTGTCGGCGTTCCTAAGTTTTCTTGCTTTCTCTTTTAGTTTCTATCTTTTAGTTTCATTTGTAATGACTTTGAACACTTTGTGTGTAAGTTGTTTAATCATGTGTAGCTAAACTCTTGTGATTTCCGGGTTTTGGAAGTAGATTAATGAACTCTTGTTGGATGTTTTAATCTTGGTTGAAGTTATTATCTTGAAGCCTATTTGAGTACTTTGAGCTTATTCTTGTTTCATCACTTGGCCAATGATTTAACATGTTTGATATATTGATTCATAATTTGAGAGATGAGTTTCAATATTAGAACTTAAGTACTTGACACGAATATTTGCATGAATTGAGAGGTTTGTGAATATTGTGAGGACATTTGATCTATTGTGCATTTGGGAGTTGTGTATCTTATGTTGAGTAGAGATGCTAGCATAGATATTTCAATCTACATTTTATATGCATCTCGAGAGGGAGGATAAAATAGCTTTGTGATCGTCTTATAGGATTATTGATAATAACCTTAGCTTTGATTAAAACGGACAACAAGAGGATTATTAATCGAAACCTTAACTCGGAAATCCATTTCATCATCTTGATACTTCTTTCATTTGTGTTATTGTATTCTTGTGTTTTAGTGATTGAAATTGTCTTAATCTCAAAACAACAACCATCAAATATTGATCGTCTAAATAAAAGTAAAACTATCTTGGTTCAATACTTAGTCTATTGATTTATTAGTCTCCGTGGATACGACCTTGCTACCCTATTCGATAACGAACACCGTACACTTGCGGTGAAGCTAAAAATATAGGCGAACATAACTTCCAACGCGTTTACATCAACATATTATTGGTACTAAGGATGTTATGAGCGATGGTCATTGTGGTTTCCGTGCCGTAGCAGACCTACTTGGATACGGTGAAGATTCATGGGGTCGGGTTCGAGGAGACCTATGTCATGAGTTGAACGAAAACCAAGGGTTGTACAATCATGTATTCGTCAAACATGGTAGTGTTGACAAAATCTTGTCTCGTCTCAACTACTATAACGAGACAGAGCATAAGAAACATTGGTTTTGTTTACCCGAGATGGGTCACTTGGTTGCGTCGGCTTACAATGTTGCGTTTGTGTGTTTGGATCAGCGAATGTCCCTCACATATCTACCATTACGAACAGAAGCGCCAATTGCTCCGAAGCTAATTTGTGTTGGATTTGTGAACAATAACCATTTTATAGAGGTAACTAAAAAATTGAGTAATTTGTCTCGTCTCAACTACAATAACCATTTTTTTTCATTTGTAGGTTTTCTTGAGTGGCGGTCACCCATTGCCTCCCGTGGTCGCAACATGGAATAATTATCGCCATGAATGTGCGTGCAAATTGGAAGAATTTGTATACTAAACAACTTGAATTGTATAGTGGAAGTGTAGGAAACTTGATCCCATTGTCCGTAGTACGGAGACTATAAACTTAGGTTAGAATTATTTGTTTGTTATGTATTGGATAAGTTAAAGAACTTTGTTGGAAATGCATGTGTTTTTAATTGGTGTGATTCTTTGTCGGAAATGCTTGTTTTAAGGTGGCACATTTGTTGAGGATTTTGTTAAGTTATTTGTCAAATGGCACGATGGTGGCACGATCGCATACTACGATCGTGCCTTTTAGACACGATAGTGACGCGGTCACACTGCTGTTATCGTGTCTATAAAGGCGCGATAGTGGCGCGATGCCGTAAATGCAATGATCGTGCCACATGCGTTGATCTATTATTATATTGTCACGTTGAAAACGTTTCATAACAACTTTATTATTACATCACAATCCTCCATAGTACATTACCAACCTTCATAGTACATTACAACCTAACAGAGTACATTACCAAGCACAACCGCATAACATATGGCACGATAGGCAATATCATGATCGTGTCAAGCCTTATTGATTGTTCCACATGAGGCACGATCGAAAAAAATGGCGATCGTGTCATCGTGCCTCATGTATGCACGATCAATGATATGGCGATCGTGCCATCGTGCCACATTGACGAGAATCACAAACAATTCAAGTTATACCGTGAGAGAGTTAATCAACAACCAATTCATCCAAATCATTCCCAAATCATACCTAGTTATTCAAGTTAAACCAAAACATACTATATAAAAACCAAATATACAAAATATATACAATTCCAACTAAATAACCACAATATACACAATTCCAACTAAATACCCACAATCTACACAATATAATCATGGGGGAGGGGTCCAAGTTGATGCATCGAGTGCTAAATTTATACACCCATCTCAATATGTGGATCGACATCAAGGCTATCATCATCATCCATCAATGAAGTCGACTCATGTGTGGTGCGTCGGACGCTTTGTGGGCTTCTTCCCTTCGGGTTACCCCGATGAACATAAACAACACCGGATCGGAGCTCGAGATTGACATGCAATAAATAAGGAAGCTCATTGTCCCTCGCGATCAAGGTCGGTGCGTATCAATCTACAAAATTGCAAGATCAAAATCGTATTTAATTAATTATTACCATAAGTTAAAATTTGAAAAATGCAAAATACATTTTGTACTGACGGTCAAGAAAGCCATGCGATTCACGGAGGACTTCGGAAACTTCCAGCGTGTGCGGCGTGGAATAGCAATGTCCGAGTGGAACCCCATGAATCCCCTACGCCCATATCTAAGAAGAACAATAAAAATAGTTAAATTATAAGATGTATGTTTGTACTAAATGTAAATTATAAGATGTAAATTACATTAATATCACTTACCAAGAAAGCCCAAACAAATCCGTAAATAGGAAAAGTACTCTTGGGCTCGGTGGGTAACAATGAAAGGTAGTGGCATAAAACGGAACAGTACTTCCCAGTGAGAAAGACTCCCATCGATCAGCGTCATCAACCAAAGTCCACCACGAATCCTCAATGGATCGTGGACCTTGGATCCCATGCGAATAGCAAATAATGTGCAACCAACAACTTCGCCACCTTCAACTCATCGGGAAGGATCATCACGGAATGCACCTTTGCAAAATGCAAGAGTAGATCCTCCATCGACACCTTAACACCACGGTAGTGTCTATCATACAACCCATTGGGAGGCGGCACGTGGTTGGTGTTCGGATTAAATGTGGTGGGGGCAAAGGATAGCCCAAGAATTAAAGCGTACTCATATTTGGAGAACCGAATCAAGCGATTTCTAATCCGAAACCAAAATTCGTCCCTTGCACCTTTCTTAACAACCTCCTTCGCAATAACGGCATGAAGGGCGGCATTACAACTAACCGCACGGTTGTCCATCCGCAATACAAAACCAAAACAGGACTTCCGAAACTCTTCATACACAAAATCCCCGCAATCATGCAACTCGAGTTCTAAGTCGTCAAGAATCGACAACCTGCTATACAAATTGATCTTCGGCTTTATTGCCATAAAGTTGACCTCTTCCAAACCCAGCTGTGAAAAATAGTAAAAAATCAAAATTAGCAATCAACCACTATCGCAAATCACATAGAACTCTAAAAAATTGGCGGCTATTATGGCCCGATGGCTTATTCATCGACCGTGCCAAGAGTAAAGCCATCGTGCCAACAAGGCACGATGGTGGCACGATCGATGAATAAGCCATCGTGCCAACAAGGCACGATTGTGGCACGATCGATGAATAAGCCATCGTGCCTAAGTGGCACGATGGTGGCACGTTCGATGACTAATCCATCGTGCCTAAGTGGCACGATCGTACAATCGATCGTGCCACCTAGGGCTTCATCGATCGTGCCATTTCGTCTTCTTCAAAGTTCCATATTTCAAATTTTACAGTCCAAATGGCGCCATAACTATACCCATCTCAAACCCATACCCATACAACTACATAGCACACTCAAATTACAAAAATGCAAGTTATTTTAAGGAAAAGTTGGGTTATAACAATACCTCATCATTTTCTTCGCGAGCCATTGCCGTGCGGTGCGGTGTCTCGTCTCGGCTTTGTTGTGGATGGTGGTGCACCATCGGCAAGTCGTCATCATCAACGGGAAGAACCATCATTCTTCTCCCGGTATGTTTGGATTTTATTCACCATTGCGATCGATTATGAATAGAAGCAGTTTGTGAGGTGGGTGTATTTTTGTTTCAAATTGAGAAAGTGGGGGAGGTGAGAGGTTGGAGGGTGTATTTTGGGGAAAATAAGACTAAGGGTAAAATTGGAAAAAAGGGGAGTGAACTCATCAATTGGGTCATATTTGAAAAAGTGGGGGTGGGTGAACTTATAAGGTGGGTGTACTCATCAAATTTGGGGTGCCAATAGCGCCACCCTTAGTTTTTTTTATTTTTTTAGTACAATTCCAGAACTATTAAAAATCCTTTGAAAAAGAAAAGGTAAAAAGTAAAAAGTAAAAGGTAAAAAACAAAAACTACCACCAAGTTAGGGATACAAAACGAGGCTTGATTGAATTGAGAATTTGTGTTTGAGGGAATAAATTGAAGTTCAAAGTTTCATTTTTAAGTTGTCGAACGACTTTTAATTTGGGCGGACCCAAAGCGATTTTTATGATTGAAAAAAATTATGAGTACTGAGTCATAGTAATTGATAAGTGATAACTATTTTTTTTTTCGAACGATAGTATTTATTATAACAATTCAAAAATCTGGAATTATAACTACAAACATAGATAACTGGCTATAAGCGGTTTGACTAAATAAAAGCCAAACAGAGAATTGACAATACAAATTCAGATCCACTTCACAAACTAAAAACTTCACACCCAAAACTAGACTACTATCACGCTGAGAGACTTCAACACTCCTTAATGGTAGGGGTGGCCAAATAGAACCGAAATCGGGTTCCAAACCGGAACCGGAATTGTGGTCAATGGTTCCTAAACTGCAACCGTGGTCAACAGTTCTAAAACCGAAATCGGAACTGTATAGGCCGGTTCCAAATCCGGTTCCTATGTCTCAAAAACTGTGGAACTGACGTTTAGAATCTTCGGTGGAACCGTTTTTTAAAGTTAAAACCAACAATTTTGTTTTGGTAAATACATGCTAGAAGAAATGTTAAATATTTATTATGATGTTTTATTTTCGTAACTACATGGGACACATTTTAGACCAACGTCTCATTGTTGGCCCGCACTACGAAAAAAAACACCCAAAGCCCGAATCTTGAAATAGAGAAGAAAAATATAATATGGGGGGATCTAGTCGGAATGCCCTGAAATTTCCGGCATCGCCGCCGCGTGATGGTGCAAAAGGTGAACATCCACATGACCATAAAAGCTTCCATTCTCATGAGAGAAGAAGACAATATGCTTGGGAGGGGGATGGGGGAGAGGGAGGGTAGGCTGGTTGGGGAAGGAAAATGGGGAGAATATTAGGGTTTTGGTTTTTTTTTAAAGAGAAGGGAGAGAGAGAAAAAAAAAAAAAGAAATGGAAAATGGTATTTACTTTATCGATGGATAAGTGATAACTATCCAACTAAGAAAAAAGTATTCTTGCGGATCTTAAGTTTCTAACCCTAAAAATCTCCGATCCAAACAACATTTTGTTTGTTTACTTTTTTTGATTAATTATTATTATTTTGGTATCAGAGAAATATAGCTTTTTTTAATAGGAAAATATTATTAATTATTGTTGGATGTCGTCCAGCATCAATTGAGACAAAAATTCGGGAGGAGATTACCACGAGCTAGATACATTGGGGAAGCGTTTTGTAAATTGCGCAAGCTCGTGGGCAATAAAATTATAAGAACGCCTAATCCAACACAATTTAAAGTTGGGCAGAGATAATAGCAAGTCTGAGATATCAGCTAGAATTGGAAGGCAAGCTGGACTAGCGTCGACCTCGGAACTCTCAGTAACGGCTAGCATGATGACAGAAGAATCTTCAAGAATATCGGCCTGAGTATTCCCTTGTTTTCGGCCAAGTAGGAGCCTAACGGAGGACTAGAAAATCGGTTGTCAATCGGTGCGTGATACCTGGGAGAATTTGTGAGTTATGCCACCATAGAAAGATCCATCTTCACCTCTATTGAAAATTCTGTCCCCAGCGCAATTATTAGCGGTGGAGATAGAGCCATCAAAATAAATGTGTATGCCTTCAAGGGGAGTGTCGAAACATGAAGGAGTAATAGTGAGAAAGGATCTTTCTGGAAATTTGTTCGCATTCCTTAACTCAGCAAGGAGGTGAAAAACACTGCTAACTAAGACGAAAGGCGTGGTAGAATGTTCTTCAAATACTAATTGATTCCTAGCGAACCAAATGCAATCGCACAACGATTGAAAAAGCTCTACAACATGTTGAGGGCAGTTGGAGTGTAGGCTACGAGCCCAAATATCAGCGAGATTAAGGGCAAAAATCTGAATATATTCTCTTAAACCTGCAAGGTACCAAATCTGTGAGGAGAATTTGCAAAGGAAAAAAAGGTGTACGAGTGAGATGTCGGCACCATGGAAAAAGAGGTATGTGTGGGTAAGGGGGAGCCGTCTTTGGGCTAGATTTTCTGGAGAGGGGAGCTAATGTTAATAAATGCCATAAGAAATGGAGAATACGACCAGGTAGTTGGAGTTTCCAAAGCTTTTTCCAAATAGGGTTCGGGCCACTACTTGAAGAGCTAGAGGGGTGGACTTCCAAAAAATTAGTAGGATTACTCACAATCATTTGGTAAGCCGAATGGACAGAGTATTTTCCGTTTTTTGTAAAGTGCCAAATCCACCTAGCATTATGATTCATGGCACTAACTAGTATAGAAAAAATGAGTATGGCCTTCTCAATTGGGAATGTAGCACAAACAAGTTCAATGTTCCACCAATTAGTGTTATTGTTGATAATATCAGAGACCAAAGCATCCCACGGCAAAATGTTGGACGTGGATGAAGTAGTGAATGCAGAGGGTTTTGGGATCCAACGGTCACTCTAAATTCTAGTAGATTTTTCGGATAAAATGTGCTTTTTACACCCCAAAAAAGAAGTCGAAGGCCCACAAGGATGGATCGCCAGGTCCAAGAAGGACGGGATCCCAATGAGGCTTTCATGAAAGTGCTAGAACTATAGTACTTCGCCTGTAGAACACGTGCCAAGAGGGTTGTGGGGGCCATAAAGAGTCTCCAAGCTTGCTTGTCTAACATAGCAATATTAAAAAGGTGAAGGTCCTTGAAACCAAGACCACATCTTAGTTTGTTGTGTGAGAGATTTTTCCGAGAGACCCAATAAATTTTCTTTATGCTCGGTTTGCTATCCCACCAATAAGACGCCATAAGCGAATGAATATCAGATATTGATGACTCTGGTAGTTTGAAGCACGACATGGCATAAACTGGGATGGACTGTAGCCTGTAGGACTGATTTAATCAAAATTTCTTTGCCCTCTTTCAAGAGAAATCTTTCATTCCAACCTTTAACTTGTTTCCAAATATGGTCTTTAATAGATAAAAACATTTTCTTTTTATTCTTGCCAACAATGGAAGGAAGTTCCACATATTTATCATGCCCGCTCACCCTTTTAATGCCCAGAATATTAGAGATGTTCAT
The DNA here is from genome assembly GCA_016081115.2 of Rehmannia glutinosa. Lineage (NCBI taxonomy): Eukaryota > Viridiplantae > Streptophyta > Magnoliopsida > Lamiales > Orobanchaceae > Rehmannia > Rehmannia glutinosa. The sequence continues at coordinate 44,277 of JABTTQ020001264.1, forward strand.
AGCTTGCTCATAAGGAACGCTTTTGCAGAAAAAAAATCACATATTTATCAAAGTTGATTTGTTCCCCCAAAAAATTTTCATAGAGATTGATCGTATACCGGAAATATGTGGCCTTATCAATGTTTGCGTTGCCAAGAAGGAGGGTGTCATCCATGAAAGTTAGATGTGAGATGCTCGAAGTTGATCGAGAAACCTTAATGCCTTTTATTTTACCTGCTCTTTGTAAATCATGTAAAATACAAGAAAAAAACTTCCGAGCAAATAATAAATAAATAAATAAGGAGATAAAGGACCCTTTGGCAGATACCGCGTTGGGCTTGGAGGTGACCAAACTCACATCCATTTAACAAAAAAGAGAAAGACACCAAGCTAATACATTTGATGATGAGATCAACTACTGGTTGGGCAAAACCGAAGGATAAAAGTAAATTATAAGAAATACCATTCCACTCTATCAGAAGCCTTACTCATGTCAAGTTTAATAGACATAAGGCCCATTTTTCTAGGAGGTTTGGTGCACATAAAATGATGGAGCTCTTAGGCAAGTAAAATATTATCACTAATACTACCAGGGATAAATGCGGATTGCGATTCGGAGATGATATGCAGGAAAGTGTCACGTAGTCTAATGGAGATAGCTTTAGAGGCCAAATAATAAACGACGCTACAAAAAGGCTAATAAGGTGGAATTGGGTGATCGGGGTTGACGGACTTTAGGAATAAGAACAACATGAGTAAAATTAGACCGAACATAAAAAATCCCACGAGTAAGGAAATTAAGCACAAAAGAAGTACCATTAGACCCAAAAATATTGCAAAATTTCTTATAAAAGACAAGACTCATACCATCGGGCCCGGAAATTTGAATGGGTGCATCTATTTGAGTCGAGATGACATCATTTTCATATATGGAGGAGTCAGAGCATGGTTCATTTGTGGTGTTACTCTTTGGGGGAGTCGGATCAAGGCTTGGGAGATGTCGTTGGTTGTAGGGTTGGCTAAGGAGAATAAAGAACCAAAGAAGTCAACAATAATTTTTTCCATGGCTTATGGTGATGTTTAAGGTTTGCCAGATGGATCATTAAGTGTCGATATGTGATTGTTCGAGAGTTTCTGTCTCCTTCTGAAAACCAATGTTGTTTAGCTCGTTTCTTTCATTTAATATTTTCTTGATCCATGAGAAAGTCGAGTTGTTGTTTAATCTCCGAAATTGATTTTTTTGAAGAATCATTAATAGTCAAATTGAAGATCGCTAAGGGATTTTTTGAGGCCCCAATTCAGAAGGCCAATTGCGCATTGAACGAGCTTCTATGGCAGAGAACAAAGGTCAGATTTCCAATGTTCTTTGATAATTTTTCCGCACTCGTCTGCCTTAACCCAAAGTGCTTCAAAATGAAAAATCTTTTTCCGTTTGGCTCTAAAGCATTTATGATCTCTATCCTTTATTTGGATATGAATTAAAAAGTGATCTGAATGTAAAGTTGGTTATTTACCACAGAGCTCCAAGGAAATAAGTAGGGCCAAGCGGGATTACAAGTAGCTCGATCGATCCAGCCCGTTGGGTGTTGGGAACACAATTTAGCGTTGCCAAGTGAACTTACGCCATTATAGCCCAAATCAAAGCAGATTTAAGGAATTTAATGTTTGACAAAAAAATCTCAATTTGCCAACTAGCTCTTGGGCCACTACATTGAAACTCATTTTGCTCGAGGACCACGTCGAAATCTCCGAACACTAACCGGGGGGTGATTTGGTCTTTGAGTTAAGTGGGACGAAGGAGTTCTAGAAGTTTCGGCGTTTAGACATGTCCAGTTCACTATAAATACGAATGCGAAATGGTATCACGAGTATTTATGTATCCGCATCCGGCGGACGGAGGGGGACAAGGGAAATTTCTGCCCCCTCCCAAAAGTTTTCAAAATTATTCCCCCCCAAAAGTTTTTTAAATTATTGTTTTATAGCTAAGATAAAGGAATTGTTTTACAATTGCCCCTCTTAAAACTTTGATAAAAAAACTTCAAATAGTTGTGTTTACAATTGCTCCCCCAATTTTTTCTCATAGTTTAAATATATGAACTCGCCCATTTTTGCCCCCCCCAAAGTGAAATCATCGTCCGCCATTATCCGCATCGATGTATCCATCCGAATAACTTTTGAGGATGACGATACACCACAAAAAAAGCATTTTTAGTGACATTGTTTTTTGTCACTATATATACTAAGGTCGTCGCTAAAATCGGCTAGTGATGAAATCGGATGTTGTCATTAGTCGTCGCGCTACAAGTAGTGTCACTAAAAGTTTTTGTGACAACTTTTATAATTGTCACAATACCATTGGTTTGTAGTCACAAATATTTGTTGTCACTAGAAGCCCATGCTTTGGTCACATGTATTTTTTATCACTACAACTTGATACTTTAGTCACATATACTTGTTTGTCACTAAAACTCAATGTTTTAGTCACACAAAATTTTGTCACTAGACCCCTATATTATTGTCACATGAAATTGTTGTCATTAAAAGCTAATCCTTATAGTCACATTTAATTGGTATCACTAATTTCCTATAATATAGTCACATAGAACTATCGTCACTGCATTTAATTCTTTAGTCACAAATAGATCTTATCATTAATTAATTTTTAGTTTCAAAATAATTTTGTCATTAAAACTTATTATTACTAGTCACGATAAGTAATTTTTAGAAAAAAAATATTTTAATTGAAATTTGTATTTAAATAATAATAAATATTATTGTGACAATAGTTATCATGGATAAGTCTTCTACAGTGATTGTTTTTGTGCTTTTTGTTTTTAGTTTTTAGTTTCTACAGTTATTGTACTTTTAAGTATAATCATATAATTTGCAACAAGTATTAGAAATAATGTCATCTCATCCAAAATATCAATCTAAAATCAAAAGAAAATTCATTTCCACGAGTATCAAACTAAATAATACGAGATTAAAACAAATACCCAACATAGAAAAGTCATAGTTAGAAAATCCAACAAATACCCAACATAGAAAAGTCGTAGTAAAACAATTGAATAAACAACTAAAAGAATCCAACATCACGCTCAACTTGATTAAAATGCTTCATAATGTGCCAATTTATTCAGAGCAAAATAGCTTTCATACCTGCAGTGAATTAAAGAAAACTTAGCAACCATTACAAGAAATATACAAGCTTAAACATAATAATATAAGAAAAATTAAAAGAAAATTAAAATAGAAAAGCCAAAATGTCTAAAATTTTAGAAAAACAACAATAATAAATAATAATATACAATAAATCATAAATATAAATATACTCACATGTGATGATGGAACTTGATTAGTTTGGCTTAAGTTTTGAAGTAATGCATGAAGTTGAGCATTCAAAATAGCTTGCACTTGGGATTCTTGGTTGCTAAGTTGGGCTTCTAGGTGCTGCAATCGTAAACTAGTTACTTCACTTTGCCTTCTTAGTTCTTCATTTTCCTTTTGCAGTTCATCATTAATTCTTTGTCCTCTTTTTGAAGGTGGTTTCAACCCATCTCCACAACCACATAGTCGACTAGGTTTCTCTTGACCAAGCACCTTAATAAAAGCTTCATCTTCACTCATAGGATATTGATTGTCTTCAATAGGTTCGCTTTGCAATCGAATAATCTTCTCCATAAATATTTTATTATTTAATGTTAGTAATTTAAAAATAAATATTTTTTAATTATTTGACAAACTTACATAAGCTTCCCGAGAATCTGGGTCAACCCATTCTTTCTTCTCATTACTGTATCGAGTTTTTTTCTATGTAGATGTTCGTGAGGGTTCTTCCTCGTTTTTAGGATCACGCTTTATTTAAATGTGTTAGGTTAAAAAAACAGAAGAATAAATACCACTATTAGAGTATTTAAAACCACTAACCTCTTCTTAGCAATATTGAGCAATAGATTTTGTCCCGCATGTATGGGCCATTACTAACTTTCCTCGATTTTGTTTGTTTTCGCCCACTATCTTTCTCGCATATATAAACATAAAAGCATTAAATAAAAAGTCATGTATAATTTATTTTGTATAGATGAAATGATTGAGTTTCAGTATTATCATGGTGTTCTTTGCTTAAATATTGTATCCATGTGTGGATATTCATTAACCTCTAATCACTACTACCTATAGGCAAAGGATTTATAGGGCTTGTGATTCTTTGCGCAGAGGAGGCTTTATTCTTGAGGATATCAAAAACATGATGAATAATAAGGATCAAGTGTTAAAGGTGAGAATGGATGTCGGATATTAAGAAATCCATTGGAATAAAGGCACTAGGGGTGGTGGTTCGCAAATTCGACTTGGCTAGCGCGATTTTGGGTGGGGAAAGGCAAAAAAAAAAGACAAAAAGTTGTGTCGATTGATGGAGAAAGTATTCAATGTCATTGTGTAAATTCGCTGATTCTGACGGAGCATTGGAGGTTGGATGGTCTCTTCCAGCGATGAGAATAAAAGCATTTGCAACTATTTTTCTTTGATGGGCTAAGGTTGTCATGAATGACTAGCTATAATTCAACTTTATGACCAATTTAAGAGGTTCTCTACTTTTCCTTAGCATTTTAGCTAAATAATCCATAAGTATTTTATTTTGTGCAAGTCATATTTCTTTTCTAGAGTTTATTTTGTAGAAATCATACTTCTAATCACAATGACCAGGCTTCCTGTCCCTCTCAATTTTTCTACACAAGACTTAGTTGATGATGCACCAACCTACATAAGAGTAGCCTTCTATCAATGTGTAAAAGATGTCTTCTGCTGAAGCACCTAATGAAGCAATTCCCATAATTTTTGTTTTTGGAGTTGCCCTTCAATCTTATAGTTTATGCTTTCAATTGGCTTTGAACTTTTTCTCTTGAGTGACCAAAGAAAATATTTCAAAGTATATGCCAAATGAAAATCTAAAAAATTCACGTACCTTGAAAGCATCATTCTCAAAACAATTGATCAACACTAGCCAATCATTTCGTTTTCTGAGAATCGGAGGTTGTTCCAAAATATCCTCACGGTCCTTGTTTTTGAGATAGTACATATGCAATTTGTGTCGATAGCTCCTATATTGGCGATTAAGTTGTTCAAAAACTACCTTCTTAACTTGCCAATCCTCATTAAAGATTAATTTTTCTTTGCAAACAATTTTTTAGCAAAATGTTAATATAAACAAATACATAAGGAATATAAAATTGTTTCTAGACAAATAAAAAGAACAAACACTAAAAAATAATAAATGAATACGTAAAAATAAAAGAAAAGCCTCACAAACTGGTCTGATATATTTATGCCCGTAAAAAGACATGGTTAACTAATATTTTGAAATTTTATTGGTTATAATTTTAGGACTTGGAACAGATTAGTGCTAAAAAGATTTGATGTCTTGGGTTTTTTGGCTCTACTTATTTGGAATATTGTTACATAAATATATCAAATTACATTATATTTGGAACATGTTGCTAAAAGGATGAAAACATATTCCCAACTCAAGTTATTATTTTAAACGAATCAATTTGGTCTCACCTTCTGAAGCTAATTGACATATATTATTATAAACAAAAAATTCAATGAATATTATTTTCATCAATATTACCTTCATTGCAAGCCATATCTTCATTTTGATATCTATTGGAATTTGTTTCCACTTGACATACTTAAGTGGTGTGTGCAACCTAAGAACAGTAGAAGCCTCAGTCTTGAAGTGTCTGGCATTTTCACCAACTATTCGGTTCCGAAGTGGATGAATAATAATGTCCAGCTTTCCATTTTTACTCTTACGCCTTTCTTTTTCGACACAAATGCCCGATGTCATTCCTCTTTCTTTCTTTTTAGATGTCCCTACATTAAATTTATAAAAATTAAAACTGTTAACTTGTTCAGAGATAATAAAGTAGCACGAAGTTGAGTTAAGAATGTTCTTGAAACCATTACCCCAATGTGTACAAATGGATTAGTAATACAACCATTATTGTCGTCACGTTGCTCCGTGATATCTTGTTGTTCTCGATGAACATCTTGTGATGCTTGGGATGGCTCATCACTTCTAAGTTGGTCAACGCTAGTCATGCTTACACCTGAATCAAAGTGATTTTAATATAGAAATTAGTGTATATTTACAATTCAAGTAAATTGCGAGTTGTCCTTAGGATAAAATATAGAAGTGTTAAGCATCTAAAAAGATTTTCGAAGGAAAACTACAAGATGCATTACTGAGACAAGTTGAACACCAAGATATTAAGCAAAGATAGGCATAAACCCATTTGATTTGAGATGTTATACCCAACCAAAGTTTTCAGGCACATACTACGAGAGAGATGCATAAAAATTTAAATCAACAAGTAAACTTGGGGCAATTCAACAAAGCACCATCAAATAGAAGGGTTTTTTCTTATCATGTAATAAATCTCAAGTTTTCCAATTAACTATGCTTAAGAGATAATTTTCATGACCAACCAACTATCTTGAATGTTTTTCAAGTATCAAGATCAATACATGTGAACAATTAAAGTGTCTCTTAACGGCGTGTTTGGGAAGGCTGAAAAGGTGGGAGAAGGATTATTTCAGCCCATTTCAGCCTGTTTGGCATTTGTGAGAGTGGCCCGCTTGAAATGTGCCGGCCCGTAAAAATATCCCGCATCCAATTGAAACCGTATCACAAGTTGGAGGGTGATAATGTAATCCCAAATTTTCATAATCTGTACATTTACCTTGTTGTCCTTTCAAAGTCAATTTTAAGGACTTCTACCCCTCCATTCAAATTCTAATTCATTGAAATCTTTGTAATAAAAAGGGAAAAATCCAGAGAGAGAAACCCTACATTTGGATCGCGGAAATCAGGTACGGTGAAAGTTTCTCTCTTCGGACTCGTGTATCGATTTTTTTTTTGTAGAAATTCTTCTCAAATTTTAAAATAAGGACATCATCGGCAAAATTAGAAATCGAATTGAAATTCCATGGTTGCAACCGTTCGATTCTGTGTTTTAGATGAACTTTAGGTTTTTTCGATTTATTTGATTTTATTATAGTGGTTTTAATCGGAGTTCTAGTGGTTTTTTGTCTTTTTGTTCTTTCTCACAAATTTGTTCATATTATTTATATTTAGTAACTGTGGTTTTCGATTGTATGGATCTCATATATGTTTTTCTTTTGGTTTTAATAAGGGTTAATTAGCATATCAGACGGAGAAGAAACTTTGTAGAAGAAGATTCAAGATCCGGTAAGTTGTTGATGTTTTCAGTATGATATGTATTTCAATGTGCCATTTTCGTGGAAGCTGAATGTGTACTTTGATACGTATTAAGATTTTGGGTTATTTTGGCCAAATGTTGTGCTATATACACTTACGCAAGAACAATTACTCGGTTTGTTGTAAGTGAAATTTACTCATTCAATGTGTTAAATAATTTTCAAGCACTTACTCCTATGTAGTATGAAAATGGGGAGAATGTCGATCCTTGTTGTTGATGTTTTTGTATTACGATGACCTTGTTATTTAGTGATCGTTGTTTGTATTAACAAAGTACTTAATTGCCATATAATGAAGGGGTAATACATTAATTAAGGTTGTGGAAGCATGCATCAATAATATTTTATCATGGTATAATTTAATGATAGACTTTGTGTAATGGTCTAGATGGATGAAGAAGAAATCCATGTCATTGTCATTGTTGAAGAAATCCTTATCTTCTTGAAAATGCCATTCTTTTTCACTTACTACTATCGAAGACGTGTTATGCTACACGCGACGCCATAGTCGCTCTGTTGTAAAAATCTCCGCTTTAACCCCAATTAATCCCCGCCAGCGCTAGGCCCTCCTTGTCCGCTTTATGATTTTTTCCGTCTGAAGCCCACCAGCGCTAGGCCCGATCTGCCGCCTAGCGAGCGCCTAACAATTTTTACAACATTGAATTAGTCGTAGAGCAAGGATGTTGCATGCTCCATATAGAATGTTTGATCGATTAGAGGATCAAATTACCCATATGCATGATTTAATTGCCATAAGTGACCAAGATTGTATCAAACAGATTACCAATGGATAGAAATGCATTTGGTAGGTTGTGTTTCCTCTTAGAAAATATAGGTGGGCTACAACGCAGGACATGTCCAAATTAGTGAACAAGTGGCTATCTTCTTGAGTGTATTGACACATCACAAAAGAAGCGTATGTCGTGAGCTTTGACTTCAAGCGATCGTGTTACACCATTAGCAAGCACTTTAATTTGGTTCTTCAAGCATTGCTTAGGCTCCATAACATCCTATTAGTCAATCGAACGGTGAATGATGATTGACCGATGCTAAATGGAATTGGTTCAAGGTAACTTCACAAACATAATATTTATTTATATAAGTACCTACATTTATTAACTATTGATTAATAAATGAAGTGTCTTAATTGACTGTCATACTTTTTTGTTTGTTAGGGATGTCTAGGAGCTCTAGATGGAACTTATATTAAAGTGCGAGTTCCTTTTAGTGACAAAGCGTGGTATAGGAATTGAAAAGGGGATATTGCTGTTAACGTGCTCGTTGTTTGTGACCGAACCATGAATTTTGTCTTTGTATTAGCTGGATGGGAGGGTTCTGTCGGTGACAAATCGTGTTTTTACGCGATGATCTTTGTTAGTCGAACTAATGGTCTCGGGGTTCCTAATGGTACGAATAACATATTTTTAGGGTAATTAAATAAACTATATATTGTTTGAGAAGCGATATGGTGATTAGTAATTTTAAATTGTCCATTCCGATTTAAGTAATTATTACTGTGTGTGATGGGTATACAAATGGAGTGGTTTTCTAACACCTTATGAGGTGTTAGATACCACTGGACGAATGGGGTCATGGCTCTAGCGCTCCGCAAAACCATAGGGAATTATTCAACTTAAGGCATTCTAAAGCACAAAATATCATTTAGAGGGCATTTGGTTTGTTGCAAGCGAGATGGGGTATTTTGAGGAGTAATTCATTTTATCCGTCAAGACACAAAATTGGATCGTTATGGCATGTTGCCTACTCCACAATTTCATTGATTTGTAATGGATGTTGATCCTCTAGAGCATGAGGGTTAGGAATACATTATAGACCATTCGAATGCACATGCAGAATTTGATTTTGTTGACGTTGTAGAGTCCTCTCCGATGTGGACTAATTGGCGAGATGAGCTTGCAACTACAATGTTTAATCGGTGGAGGGGCTGATCGAAGTTGAACCATTGACAAACATTTAAATCCTTTAATTTTATTCGTTAGTGATTGTCTTTGTCTTCATTTTAAGAATTTGGATGTTGTGTATCGACTATTGTGATGCATTTTCGATGTTAGAGTTATGTTGATTGTGAACTTTGTCGACATTATGAGTGCATTTTAGTTCTTGATGATATTGTTATTATTATCTCCGTCAATTTAATGCTCTTTACGTTTGCATCATATTAGATGTTGGGATTTATGTATGCGTGAATTATTATATATATGCATTTGGGGTAGATGTCTTCGTGTGCTAGTGTACCAAAATCTGTTAGTTCACGCAAATGCCCTGGGAGCCGGCGTTCATGGACAATGAAAGAAGAATATGTGTTCTTTGCATGCGCTTAAAGAGCTTGTAGTCGAGGATACAAATGTGACATTGGTTTCAAAGTGGATATCGGGGATTATAGAACGATCCCAATGATCCGGGCGTTTCTGGAATCGACCTCGGGGGCTTCGCCACATATCAACTCCAAGATACATGTCTCGAATAAAGATTATGCTTCTATCTATTCTATGTTATCGAGAAAATCTGGATTTGGCTGGAATGACAGCTCCAACACTTTGACTGTGATTGATGATGTCGTATGGAACGAATACGTGAAGGTAAAATTCTGTTTTTAGGTCCTACAAGTTATGTAACACATTGTAGCTTGTCACAAAACTATTTCTTTCGATACTAACCATTTTTTTTTTTTTTTGGTCAACACGCACGCAGACAGTTGACAATAACGCAAAAACAATGCGTTATAAGGCATGTCCTTACTACAAAGACTGGTGTGAAATATTTGGGAAAGATCGTGCGACTGGAGAAAACACTGAAGTGTTTGCCGATGTAATTCAAGACATATTGAGTGGTGCTCCTTCTAGTAATCCACAGACTACGGAGAAAGCATTCCGACCACCAAATCCTCAACTACCAACTCATACTGAGGATGTTGATATGACTCATCTTGATCAAAGCGAGAGAAGCGATCTGCTACCCGCATTCCAAATCCTCTAAGAAACAGAAGTTGAATGATGATTCCGACGATAAATTCTTGGAAGTCATGAGTTCGTTGTGGGAGAAAACTGAATCCCGTATTGGTGAGCTAGCTAAGAGGATTGGGTTTGAACAAGATGCTAGCAATTCACGGTATTTGTGTTTGAGGCGTTGAGCGACATGCATTTTCTTTCTATGGAAGACAAAATCACTATATCGAAAAGGTTATGTAGCGACACCAAGGAGCTTGACTTATTTTTCAGTCTATCTGCTGACCCCAGGGCTGTAATAGTTCGGATGATTCGAGATGGTACATTGTAATGGGCATTTGGTAAGGGTGGTCAACTTCAGTGGTGGATATTTCGTGATAATATATTAAAAATATTGCCGAACAATGTTTTAGTAGTATGACTATAAGCTCTTGGAAATTAATTTAGGATATTAAATATATGTGGATGTGTTAAATTAATTAGGCTGTGTTTGTTTTAGACCATCTTGTTCATGGTGTATTATGTATCGGACCTTTATAAATATGAAGTTGTATTGTGTCAGTGAACTTGCATTTAATTTCATTGAGTAGTCATGTTCCATTAATATGAAATCGGTCAAGATGTTTTTAGGGCATTGAATTGAGATACATAGAGCTCCGTGTAATAGTTAATGTAACAAGTTAATTTTTCACCTACCCAACCCAAATGAATGGGGCAGTGCTTGCCTATAAATAGGACAATCTATATGTTACAACTCATTGTTTCAAAGAATAAAAAATATTCTTCTGCTATCTTTCAGGTTGGAATACCTTTACCCCCTGCCAGCTATTGATGAGATTCCTTACCATTTATTTCTCATTTTTTTTATTTATTCGTCTGATGTTTTTATTATCATACTTTCAATTTTAGAATGAATTAATGTAGTATAATTTACATTTGTTTATTGTATTGTATTTGTTCATAAACCCATTTTAATGATCACAGAGTATCATGGTGCGCACTCGAAATCAGTGGCAACGGACGAACATGGTGGGACGTGAATGGACGGAAGCTGATGAAGCACCGCTACAGAAGCTCTTCTTGATTTATGTAGAGGGCGTGCCAACCTACAAGATCCACTTGTGTTCAATGGAATTTTCGATGAACCGACTCGCGAAATGAATGAACTTCTCGGGAAAGACTTCAAGGTCCACAAAGTGAAGGACAAGATACAAATCGAGGACCCACTTCCAAGACTTCTGAAGTTTCTTCTCATACCAGTGTTAGCTTTGATGTCCGAACAACAAAGTTCTTGTCGCCCTAAGTACTATGTTTGTGTTGGAGTGGTATGTTATATCTTTATTTTGCATGGATCATTTAAAATATAGATTTTCGTTCTTATAGTTTTCTTACAATATTTTAATATACAGGAGAGCAACATAAACCGCTATTGGAGGAATTACGGTTTTCCATGGTACAATGACTGCTTCAATGTCTTTAAGATCAGGGATGCTGCCGAGATAGACTTCGATGGGGTGCCGGGATATACGAGGGACAATCCACTAGAAATTGAGGACGGATCATCTAATGAAGATGATGAAGTTTATCTGGAAGATGATGATCAGATAGAGAGGTTTCAGGACTAGGAAGTCAGAGAAATGGTAGCCCCTAATGAGGATGACATTGATGAACCGGGTGTGTCAGAGGTGGACAACAATTAAAGGTGCTTGGAAGGGATGGGAACGTCTAGCCAGGATAATGTTTGGAGGGGGGTATTAGATAAGTATTTAAGTAATTTATGTTTATGTTAATGTTATGATCGTAAAAAATGTAAGATAATATGTAGGTCTTTTATGTTTTATGAAGTGTGTTAGTTAATATAATGTAACATGTCCAAATTTTCAATGGCTGTTTATAATGGACAAATCGTTTTTATAACTTTTTCTTGTTTAGTAACTCTCATATTACAAGATGTTATGATTTATTTGTTGTAAGACAAAATAGGATTTAGCACTATCTGCTGTCCAAATTTGTCAGGAGTATATTTGTTTGCTCATCAAAATGTACTCTGCCAGAATCAATGCATTGGACCGAACAATTTAATTATAAAATTATGTATCCATATATGGCGTGCATACATTTTGTTAAAAGTAAAGTGTTGATCTTTGGGATGGTCGTCGTCGTATGGCTTTTCATGTCCAACCATTAATTAAGCAACTTTAATGCTTAAGTGTATGGTAGGTGAAAAATGAAGAGGCCTTTCAAACTTTTCATGTCAACTTTTAAGCTCCCTATAAAGGTTGACAGTTTTGTTTTTAATGACAATGAATCTATAGTCAATATCCCTCCACTATATATGTGGCCTTCAACTTCAGCATCCAACACACTATTTTATCTCTCTCTCTACTATGTATTATATGGGAAACCATTTTATGAATGTTGCAAGTGTTATTATATTTTCAGCATGCATATGTATGGTAATCTAGAATAATTCTGATATTTCAGATCAAATATAAGCTATTGGCAAACGCCAGAGATAATTAAAACGTCAATTTAAATTACAAACCCATACATGCTTAACAAATACTTAATAAAAACCTAGTTCACACAACCTAAAAATTTAAACCATGTCGTAGAAAGGAACAATCCAAGAATGGAAAATTGGAATGATCATTTTGTAATTTGGGACCTGGAAAGGAAAGCCACAATAACTTATCAATAGCCATTATCATGGATGTTGGCATGAGAAACCACTCGTGTCAGCACTCTTATTTGGAGACGGAACATACGGGCGTGTCGGATGAGAAACGCGGGCTGGGCTACGATAGAATGACGGTCTAGGAAACTTACGCGACGATGGGTTGCTCAATGGCTGATTAACTGAACTTTCCGACCCAGAAGATCCCAGGGGTCCTACTTGCTCCAGATAATTCCAAAAGACTGATCCCTTGACGACCATGAAGATGTAATGTTGATGACAGTGTTGGCATTGTTTGTCTTTGGTAACCCTTAAATATTGCCAATATGATCAGTCTCATCATCAGATGATAATTCAATGATAGCCTCAGCTGGAAGAGGAAAGTTGCTAGTCAATGAGCCAAAAAGTTGTTGTAATGCAGTCCAATTTGGATCACCATATTCCTGGTAAGCTAGTCCGAAGTCATTCTCCTAGAAACGCAAAAGTAAATTATGTACAAAGGTATAAGAATGATTAATATTGTAGGAAAGTTATTTACAACTAATAAAATGTAAATTAAACAATTAAAATATGTATGAAGAAGAAACTTACCTGTACAATTTCATCCCATACATGTTCAGGAGCAGTCACCTTGTTTGTGTTTGAGTTGTACCTCACACCATGCTTCCTTAAGACCCAATAGAACACTTCATATCGTTTCTTCAAGACACGAAGTCTCTCTTCCATGTAACCATAAGTGAATGATTTGTTAAATTCTTTGTTAACAACATCTTGTGCAATGAGCAATGCATGAGCGTTCACACATTCAGCTCAGAAGTTCCCTATCAATTGCTGATCAAGCAGTACCTCGATAAAAATATTATCGGTTCTTTGACATCCAATATAGATTGTATATGTAATCGTCTTGGATTAGCGTATTTTTGGAGCCATAGATATGTAGTTTTGTAGAAAGGTAATGCAAATACAAGATTGAGATGGAAGGACTGAACAAGATGGGGATGATATAAGTTTGGTGGTTCACAACTAGTATTTATAGCTGTAAAATGTTCATCATACACACCTAAATCTTGTCCAATAAAAACAGTCTGGCATTTTCACAAGTGGAGTACTTTTTTTCCAATTCATAATAATGATTAAATGCATGAAATGTAGTGGCAGTATCTTACTGAGATCACAAATGTTAAATACAAGATTCTCCATCCAAAAAAAGCATAATACATGATGGTTCCACTTGTCTATTTTGGGCAGTGCACTAAGAATGACAACACACAGTTTCATATCTTTTGGCAGATATGAAAAGGGACATGGTATCAATATACTGACCTAGTCATGTTCAGCTCAACTTGGAAAGGTGAAAAGGTGGTCTGTATTATTCGCTAGAAAATACATTGATGAATCCACCATTATTTACGTCAAAATGTACTTTTTTGGCCCTGTGCAACACTGCCATGAACTACTACTTATAATTGCAATAATAAATGAGGAACACATTACCTTGTCAATACACACATCTAGATTCACCTACAAAAAATCAATTCAGTATAGAAAACGGAGTTCATTCAGCATGACCAAGTTTATAAGGTAAAACAACGTGTCCTAAACAGTTGGTTATAAGCACCCAACATTCTCATACAACTACATCCATAATTTTGGAGTCAAACTAATACATACATATTACATAACATATTACAATAATTTGTTAACAGACATAAAGTACTTATGAGATTCCCTCCGGAACAACAATGGATTTATTTCCCGAACTCCATAGCTCGCTTCTATGAACACCTAAATTTACGATCAAAATAGGCGAAAACGAGAATCACAAATGTTGTAATCCAGGAGTACTTGCTCATTCTCATCAATCGTTCTTGACGGAGTTTGGACAAAGCCAATTCTGCCCTCACAGTATCAAGATTTTCTATTAAGCCACTAATTATGTCCTTTGATCTTTCAGCAAATGGTGGTTCACACCAACGAAAGAAGCCACACTTATTTGCCTACGATAAAAAATTTCCAATGAAAAAGTTGGGCAAATTTTGAATCAAATCATCGTTTTTTTTACAGAATAATACTCCAGAAAAGAGCTAATACTTACCCTTCTTTGTGGACATGACATGAATTGTCTACCTGGATTCTTCTTCGTCCAAGATGTCTGCACATTCAACTGAAAGCCACAATGGCATCGCACCGTAGCATCATTAGAAGGGTTCATATAACGACTGTTATCATTGGTGCCACTTGACTGGGAGTTGCTATTCATGGTGCTCATGTTCTATGTAACCTGTTTCATAAATAGTTTTAATAATCAACTCACTGCAATTTGCTAAAAAACCAAACAAATAAGCATTACCTGCAATTTATATACTTGCCCTCTTGTACGAAACAATTGCATATACACCTAACCAACCCCATATGCATGGTACACGCTGATAAAAAAATCGTAAAATACATAAATAAGTTGATTACCTACAATAATTTAAACTACAACATTGCTAATACAAATTACGGTTGTTTACAAGTACTGCAAGATTCAACTGTTAATAAGTACTGCATACTGATTTGTTTATAATTTGAACAGTGAGTGAGTTCAGATTTCATTTGTAACCCACAATTGACGGTTGATTAATAAGCCAGAAAAAAACCCTAACCTACCAGATCATAATAAAACAAAAAATTAATACAATGTTTAATCAGTAACTATTATAACAGGTATCCATATTTGATTCACAATAACGATCATCAACTTGGAGAACATTGGGGTCAAGGAGCCAACGTAGACAAACATCATAGTAAAATCCCTACAATTGATTGAACAGAAATTAGAACGAACTAACTAACGATTGAAATTTCTCAAAGACAACACAATGGAAGAAAATGAGTGAAGTATATAGAATAGGAGAAGGAAAAAGCTCCGATCGTCGATTCAGAAATGGAGGTTTGAGATTGTCTAGATCATTTGCTCAAATCATTTTCTCACTAAAAGTAGAATTTGTTTTCATCCTTCAATTATTGGGTTTCAAATAATTGGGAATTTGAATTTTTTTATATTTAAGGGCAATTTAGTAATTTGGAAAGTTATCCCATTAAATCATAAATGCCAAACAAAAAATAACAAAGTTGAGATAAAAATGTCACAACTTTATACCAAATCCCAAACAAAATATTACACACCACAATATAATCCATGAACAAAGTGCAATCTGATGAATCCTAAACTTTAATCAAATCCCATCAAAGTTCCCAAATGAGTCGTAATAGTATAAATTAATAATCCTGGCTTAGTTTGGATGTGTATATTCTTCTAATTATATGGACCTTTTTGTGATTTTTATGATCGGTTTTGTGGTGTTTGTGAAGCCGATTGGTTTGAGTTTGAAGAATATGTTTCATTTACTACGGAAAAAGACAATAAAACATACTTAATTCAATCTCTCATCTTCGTAACCTCACAAAAGATGATCCACAACTCATACTAATTCACATAAACAAGCAAAACACTCGCATAAGAGTCGAAGATATTTTTACACGAGAGCGAATCCGATTGCGAGTAGACATTGACACACGAGAGCACGAGAAAGAGATAAACAAGTTTTACGAGAGGAGACGAAGCAGGATAAATCGTGTTGTAGCTATAAAGAGATGAGGAAGAGTTGGAAGCTCGGTTTGCAGTATTTGTGCGCAGGAACTGGATCTATGAACGTGGGAAATTTGCAATTTGGCGGGCTCTTAAAAATTTGGTCATTTTATTCTCACAAGATGTTTTAAGCATATTGATTTCATATGATATCCTATTTCGTTATTTAAGAAACAATATGATAATTATTTCAAAAAACAAAAAAGAAACGATGTATATCCTATTCCAAAACTTAGCATTTGGTCAGTTTAAATTTTTATTACTGTTTAAAAAATCAAATACAAGTATTAAAAAAAATACAAAACTTATATATTTTGTAAAATTTATCAATATAATCAAATTTTGGTAAACTTATTAATATTACAAAATTAAAGAAAATTTCAAAATATAGAAGGCTTTATCTTTGAGTAATGAGTATATCATTATTCAAAGACATTATGATTCATAGGAAAATCTTCAATCGATATAAAGTTTTCCATAAGGAGAACTTTCATGTGTAGGAAGCTTTTAAATGGTGTTCTATATATAGGGAAAGATCAACGAGATATATGAAAATTTTAACAAATTGATTAAGAATATATGATTAAAAAAAATTATGCTCTGATTTTGTTTTCAAGATTAATTCAACTAATTATGGTTTTCGAGCTTAAAACATTATTTTGCTAGAGAAACAAAGGCTATAATTGGAAACAAAAATTTTATAGTTTCCTTCCGCTAGATATCTTTTTATTCCAACATTTATCACAAATTTTTCTTCCATTTAGTGATGACATTTAATGTTGTCATTAATTCACATAGTAATAGTGACAATTTTTATTTTTTTGTCAATACATGAAGATGACCTCAAATGTCCAGTGACAAAATTTAATGACAACAATAATATGGTCACTAATACTTAATGCTTCCAGTCATTAGTGATGCTAGAAAATATTGTCACATATTTTTCTTATAATTAGTGATGAGTGCACATGTTGTCACTATATGATATAGTAATTGTGACAACTTTTATTTCCGCCAACATTAAATATGGCGCCAATTGCCTAGTGACAATATTTAGTGACAATATTTAGTGACAAAAAATTAAAATATCACTAATTATCATTACTTCAAATTACTAGTGATATATCAAAATATTGTGGCAACATACACACGTTTAGTGACAATTTTACTGTCGTCACTAAATTTTTGTCACTAGATATACTTTTTCTTATAGTGATATATCTTTTCGCCATAAAAGAGCCGAGGCCTCGAGCGCCCTTTAGAAGGAACAACAAATACATGGAAAATTATTTGGCTTTTTACTTTTTGATAGAGGAAGAGCCATTTTAGTCTCCGAAAGGAAGGTGAGGTGGGGGGATTTATTACGCGGAATTCACGCAATTCTTGAATTATCCGAGGTTTTCCCAAGCCTCGATAATTCCAGCTTAGGATACTCATGGCGATCGGTGGGGGCGGCCGCTGCCTATGGGGATCTCTGTCGTTGGAGAGTTAGAAGAGAGGATGATGGGTTTAGGATTATAAGAGGTTGTGGTGGAGGTAGTAGAGTCATAGGGTGAAGATTTTGATTTTTTTCCAATGACTTCAATAGGGATAGAGGTAACGAGTCCCATGTTGGTTCTGAGTTTTACATTTGCGAGGGAGGGAGTTGGAGGACGGATGATGCATGTAAAATATATGTGCAGAGGCTTAAAATGATATATAATGGATACATTTGCATGTATATCCAGTGTGTTTTGGTTGTTTTCTTTTGTTGGGAGTGATACTGCGTATTCTCATAACTTCTTACATGAAATTGAGCTAAATTAGATATAAAATGATATCACGCTCCAAAATATAGGTTAAAAGCTAAGCTACAAGCAAATATGTGAAGGAGAGAAGCACGTACGATCGAATAAAAGGAAATTTCCTTCAAAAACGTCCAAATGAGCTAACAATTTCCAGCACTGGGAAAGGTTAATATTTTGGCTATAATTTTCTCTATGAAATTGCTACTGAGGTGATTCAAGTGGCAATGAAGAGAAAAAAATAAAGGGCTACAACTTTCATGAAGACTTTAGGAGCAAATTCGGACAAACACATGGACAAAAATAAGTCCCGGTCGGGCCAGTGTGGTGCCCACTTGGTCGTGTGAAAATGCCGGTGTGAAAGTTACACAATCGTGAAAAAGGGACAAAAATAGGGGACAGATCCAAGCCGCTTGGCTGGACCGTGTTAAACCCACACGGGCGTGTGGTATTGGGCAAAAATCCACACAACGAAGTGTGGTGCCACACGGCCGGACTCATCGCCAAACACATTTTTCGGAGTTTTTCTGTTCAAACTCTACAAGTGACCTCTCCAAGCACCTATATAAAGGTGACTAAGGCCTGAACGAATTTACATCATCACAATACAAGTTCATACAGAGAAAACACATCAAATAACACAGGAACAAAAGAATCTAAGAGCTTCACGAGCAAAGAAGGCTTGGTGTGAAAAGAACACCACAAGACTTTTGCATCTACGAGAGTACAGGAGCTTCAAGGGCTTGGGAGGGGAATCCATCCTGACAAGAAGGAGTTTTCTTTCTATGGCTAAGAACTCTTGTCGTGCTTAAGCAATGTCTTAATGTTGATTTGAATTTGTCTATGAATTTGTAATCAATATTTGGCTAATCTTTCAGATCTTAAGGGCATAATCGAAAATGTGGATTCA
Organism: Rehmannia glutinosa; assembly: GCA_016081115.2. Taxonomy (NCBI): domain Eukaryota; kingdom Viridiplantae; phylum Streptophyta; class Magnoliopsida; order Lamiales; family Orobanchaceae; genus Rehmannia; species Rehmannia glutinosa. The sequence goes on from JABTTQ020001264.1 coordinate 63,508, forward strand.
TGTTAAGTATGATTATTTATTTCTTAATTAATTCATACTTTCTATTTTATGAATTCGAGTGCTTATTTATAATTGTTTTTTATCTGGTCAATAATTTGCATGTCATACTTGTAGTCCATAATCTAGGAGGTGAGTTTTAGCAAGACGAAAATAGAATTCAGACATAAATAGGGTAATGTATCGGGAGGCTACTTCTATTTATGGGGAGTACATCAATTCAAAGATCTTTTGGGAGTTAATAATAGTTGTGATGGATCGGGAGGCCTTAGTTATTATTAATCTATTGTTTATGCGCCACCCAGGAGGGGGAATAAACTATTTTAGGAATTGAACCCATAGAATTGAATGAATTGGTTTTTAAAACTTTAATTGCATTTAAGATTAAATAAACATATTGAGATTATGTGCCAAATGTTGCTCCTATATATGTTGGAAGTACTTGTGGGGTTCGCAAATTTATTTTTGTTTTTTCTTTTATTTTCGATTTTTTAGTTAAAATTACTCAATATTCAGTCTCTTCAATAAAATTGGAATGCGATGTTATTATAGCCTAAGTGTTTCGAATATCAATCATTGAGGAATACAACCTTGCTTACTTATATAAACTACACTATACACTTGCAATTGTATGAACCAAAAAAATTTTTGTGAACAAGTTTTTGGCACCGTTACCGGGGATTGATTAGATTCTATTAGATATAGTAATAAGTAGTCCAATCTTAATTGAAGCATTTTTTTGTAAATAGTTTTTTTTTCTCGATTTATTATTTTATTTTTTCTCTTATTGGTTTCTAACATCCTTTTTATTTAATGCGAGATTGGAATCATTGGAGATACAAGAAGCCCAAATCGCAACTGTAGTGGGAGGCCAACATCAAAAGGACAAATTTCCCAGGCGATACTTAATCCGAGAAAATGTTACAATGCCATTTGCCTTATGGAAGGTACAAAATATGAGGGCTCAAGGATTCAACCGACACGGTTCAACGAAAGTGATGCTAAAAATCTGAGTTTAGCTGAAGACGAAAAACTTAGCGCTTTGTGGGAGACAACCCAAGAAACATGGCAATAAACCCCGGGGGTTACAAAAAAATGAAAATCACCTCACACGGCCGTGTGAGGCCACACAACTAGACCGTGCGAGAGGACGAAGCACCCAACACCACACGGCCAGACCGTGTGTGTGATGCCCAGGGCCGAAGAGGGCGGGGAGTGATCGCCAGTGTAAGAAGGCACAGACAAGGAGCGGCTCCGGCATGCTTCTAGGTGGAGGGGGACATGAATGAATCGATCCCACACCCGAAGAAGTGGAGATTCTGAGACTGTGTAGGCATGGGACTATACAGTTGAGGAGAGCTTAAAAGATTTGATAGGTACTACTTATATCAACATGATGCATCATCTTTCCTGGTGATCATCTCATAAAAACTCTGAAGTTAAGCGTGCTTGGACCGGATCAAGTGAGTGAGGATAATGCTGTGGCTGAAACACTCGTGTTGGTTTGTGGAGACGATCCACCAATCGGAAGGCGAAACATTACGATGATGGTATCGAGCGGGACTTCTCCTAGTAACATGTGGTTCGGAGACGAACCAGCGGAAGCCCGAGTGGGCATGTGACGCCGGGGGCCGAAGACGGCGGAGAGTGATCGCCAGTGCAAGAAGGCATGGACAAGGAGCGGCTCCGGCATGCTTCTAGGTGGATTGGGACATGCATGAGTCGATCCTACACCCAAAGAAGAAGAGATTCTGAGACTGTGTAGGTATGGGACTATACAGAGCGGAACTTCTCCTAGTAACATGTGGTTCGGGGACGAACCAAGCGGAAGCTGGTGGGCATGTGATGCCCGGGGCCGAAGAGGGTGGGGAGTGATCGCCGGTGCAAGAAGGCATGGACAAGGAGCGGCTCATGGCAGGCTTCTAGGTGGAATGGGACATGAATGAATCGATCCTACACCCGAAGAAGAAGAGATTCTGAGACTGTGTAGGTATGGGACTATACAGTTGAGGAGAGCTTAAAAGATTTGATAGGTACTAATTATACCAACAAGATGCATCTTCTTTTCTGGTGCCCCATATAAAAACTCCAAAGTTAAGGGTTCTTGGCCTGGAGCAATTGTGGGATGGGTGACCCCCTAGAAAACTGCTCTCAGGGTGCGCGTGAGTAAGGACAAAGCGCACTGAAAAGACTCGTGTTGGTTTGTGGGGACAGTCGTCGATCTGGAATACGGGCCGTTACAATGTGGGCACCACACGCCCGTGTGGGATGGGCCAGGACATAAAAGCAGGCCGTGCAGAGCCGCACGACCGATCCGTGCGGCATCACACGGCCTGTGTGGCCCGTTAGAAAGTTTTATTGAAACTATCCAGGTAAGTACTCTTTACGCGCTCCTCTTTCTTTTGATAATTTTCTCACATGTTCGAGATGAAACATATTTTAAGCATGGGGGGATTGTCAAGAATGCGTAAATTAGTACCGTTGCATATTTTGCGTTACATGTAAGATTGCATGTAAAGCATATAAATTTGCATTAAAGTTTTTAATTTTTAATTTTTGATTTTTATTTTTATTTTTTGCTTTAGCACATTTAATTGCTTTTGTGTGTGATTTTAATCAAGATTTTCGAATATGCCCAAGCTTTCGTTTGATTTTACTATGAGCATTTGATTTTATGAGATAATATGTTTTTGTGAATAATGTGATGAATAATTGAGGAGATGTCATTTACTTGTTTGACAATAGTTAAGAAAATTGTGTATTTGAGCATGATGCGAAAAATAAGCATGTGAGTTTTTGTGCCTTAAACTGCTTTATATTATGCAGACTTATTTTTTCTTGAGTGTGTCATTCACAATTGATAGAACTCAAGAACTTGCTCCGGTATCTTCATTGAAGCCATGTGTGTGTGCAATTTTTGAAAATGATTTAAGGCCATCTTTATTTAGCCTAAAAAGCCTACCTATGAACTCATGATTCCCTAGTTAGCCAATTTTGAACCAAAACTTTTATTTTTAGCCACATTGATCTTTAAAATTGTAAAATAATTTTATCCCTAAAATTTCTTGAGCTTATAGAAAATGAATAAGTTTGGCGGAGATGTGGTAAAAACATATGAAAAAAAAGAGGAAGTTGGAAAAAGAAAGAGGGATGAACAGTAATATCTTCTAGGTAAATGAAGAAGAATGAAGCTCAAAAAAGAAAGAAATATCTTTGAAAAAGAAGAGAAAATCGAGCAAAAGAAAATTATGAAAAAAAATTATGAAAAAAAATGAGAGCTTGAAGCTAAAGAAAAAGAAAAATAGGCAACAAGGGCACAAGACCTAAGAATGAAAAGGGAGAAATCAGGGTGGAGTTGAGTTGAAAAAGAAAATATTTTGAAAAATGAGTGTTATGCTGAAATTGGGTTGGTGAATTGTAAGTCTATATGCATAAATTCTATTTGCTCAAGTCAAGTCACTTAATCCAAATTTTTCATATCCTTATCAAAGAGCCTACATTACAACCAAATTAAAAGTCCTTTTTAATTCTTAGATTTTGCACACAAAAGTGGTAAAGATGTTAGACGATATGCAAGCCTATGGTAGTTCTACTTTCACTGAATTGAATTTGAGCGTAAACACTATCCATATACTTTGGAGAGTTGAGTGATACACTATTGCTACTTGTGAGTCGCGATATCAAGTATCCGAGAGAGTATTAATTTTTCCAAACTTATGAATGATGACTTCTTGATAATGAATTACATGATTTGCTTAAGTATGGAATCGAATGATATTTAATGTTCATAATGTTCTTGTGTGTTCTTTATACCCCTTGATATTAATTTTTTTAATTTACTCGAGGACAAGCAATGTTTTAAGTTTGGGGGATTTTTATCATGTAAAATATACGTGCATGAAATGATATATAATTGATACATTTGCATGTATATTCCGTGTGTTTGGGTTGGTTTCCTTTGTTGGGCATGATACTACGTATTCTTGTAACTTCTTATAAGAAATGGAGCTAAATTGGACATAAAACGATATCATGTTCCAAAGTATATGTCAAGATCTAAGCTATGAGAAAATATGTGAAGGAGAGAAGCACGACGATAGAACAAAAGGAAAATTCCTTCAAAAACGTCCAAATGCGCTAACAGTTTCTAGCACTGACATGGTTTAGTATTTTGGCCATAAATTTCTCTACAAAATTGATATTGAGGCAATTCAAGTGGCTATAGAAAGATAAGAGAAAGGGATACACCTTTTATGAAGACCCCAAGAGCAAAGTCGGACAAACACATGGACAAAAACACATCCCATGGCCGGACCGTGTGGTGCCACACGGCCGTGTGAAAAGGCTGGTGTGAAAGTGACACAACCGTATGAAAAAAGGATGAAAACAAGGGACGAAACCAAGCCGCTTGGCTGGACCGTGTTAAACCCACACGGGCATGTGGTATTGGGCAAAAATCCACACAACCGTGTGGTGCCACACGGCCAGGCTACTGCCAAACTCATTTTTCGGAGTTTTTTTCCTGTTCAAACTCTACAAGTGACCTCTCCAAGCACCTATATAAAGGTGACCAAGGCCTGAACGAATTTACATCATCACACATCATCCAATACAAGTTCATACAGAGAAAACACATCAAATAACACGGGGAACAAAAGAATCGAAGAGCTTTCGAGCAAAGAAGGCTTGTCGCAAAGAACACCACAAGGCTTTCGCATCTACGAGAGTACAAGAGCTTGAGGGCTTGGAAGGGGAATCCATCCTGACAAGAAGGAGTTTTCTTTCTAGTCTAAGAACTCTTGTCGTGCTTAAACAATGTCTTAATTATGATTTGAATTTGTCTATGAATTTGTAATCAATATTTGGCTAATCTTTCAGATCTTAAGGGCATAATCGAAAGTGTGGATTCATTTTAAGTATGATTATTTATTTTCTTAATTAATTCATACTTTCTATTTTATGAATTCGAGTGCTTATTTATAATTGCTTTTTTATCCGGTCAATAATTTGCTGTCATACTTGTAGTCTATAATCCGGGAGGTGAGTTTTAACAAGACGAAAATCAAATTCATACATAAATAGAGTAATGTATCGGAGACTACTTTATTTATGGGAGTACTTCAATTCAAAGATCTTTTGGGAGTTAATAATAGTTGTGATGGATCGGAGACCTCAATTATTATTAATTTTACATTTATGTGCCATTCAGGAGCGGGAATAAACTACTTTAGGAATTGAACTCATAGAATTGCATGAATTAATTTTTAAAACTTTAATCTAAATTTAATATTGAAGAAACATGTTGAGATTATGTACCAAAGGCTGCTCATATAGATGTTGAAAAATACTAGTGGGGTTCGCAAATTCATTTTTATTTTTTCTTTTATTTTCAATTTTTTTAGTTAAAATTACTCGATATTTGGTTTCTTCAATAAAATTGGAATACGATATTATTATAGCCTTTAAGTGTTTCGAATATCAATCCTTGAGGAATAATACCTTGCCTGCCATTATTCTATAAACTACATTGTACACTTTGAGTTGTATGAACCAAAATATTTTTGGCGAACAACGGATTGGATTTATCATTAGCGTTTTGACGTTTAATGGCAAAAAATATTTTGGCAAGTTTTATTCACGGGGTATCGAGATCCACATGGATCGGGGCTAAGAAGGGGTTGTGAGGGGTGGATTTGTTGTTATATCCGCCGACGGGTGATGAAGGAGTGGGTGGGGGTAATTTTTAGTGATGCCGTTAGAGTGGGATTGTTATGGGAAGGGGAGTTATTTGTGGGAGATGAGCTTGATGGCTCGAAAAGCTACTCTAGAAAACATTAGGCAAGTGCACCTATCGTTTTGCAGTATAGATTATTGAGTACCGAGTGTCATTCCCACGAGGATTGTAAGTACTAATAATTACCGTCTTTTTGTTATTTAATCTAGCAATTTTCGAGTTTTGTTTGTTTAATGAAAATGAAAAAATAGAGAATTTTAAAATAATTGCAACTTACAAAAGATCAAATAGAAATAGATTGTAGAATTAAGAAATCAAGAGTTAGAAATGTGTTTGAATGTAAATCCCTCTAGAATGTTTTTGTGATTTAACAAGATAAGAATACAACCATAATCCCTTAAGCAAAACCAACCTCTTTTAGTAAAATCTCATGTTTCATGGACCGTAAAAATTCGATTTAAGTTAAACCCTCTATCGAGCGAATAACTTCTAATCTCAAGTTGATTAAGCGAAATCTCTTTCTAGTTAAAACCCTCAAGACAAAGATTATAACGATTTGTGAATTCCCATATTAGGTTTGACCCTAATCCGGAAGACTTATGTCGTCCTATATCTAGGATTGCATGCAACTCTTTTCACTTATATAGGTTCTATTTCACCATGAATCTCTCGATTTCCGGATGAAAAATAAACTTCAAATCAATATTGCGCATATACCAATTTGAATGAATAAAGCATAATATAAGTGAATCACACAAAACATGAAGATTTTATTAAAAACATACAAACCTTAATCACAAATTCATTCTAGAGTTCATTACATTCAAACACTAGAAATTTAGCTACACATGGCTTTGTCAAAAGAGTATACTACACAAGAAGATATGAATAAAATGAACATGGTGTACTTAGCTCTTATTCAAGACCAATACAAGACTTCCTCCTTGGTTGATTGCAATGATGTTGAGCTCAAGCCTTCTCCTCTATTGCTCTTCAACTTCCAACTCTACCTCTCTTTTATCCTCTCAATGTAGTTTGCTTTGAAACTTAGAATATACAATGAATCTCTCTATCAATGAATACTACATGAATTATATCCCTTTCCCAACTCAAACTCTTGGTTTTTATAAGTACCATCTTTGTGAAAGAACACATCAATAATGCTAACAAATGCTCCACTTCCATGGTTGTTAGTTGAATCATTGTGTGCACATTCATGGTTGAGTTGGTTGAATCATTGTGTCCACATGACAATTGAGGGAATAATAGAGTTTGGTGCATCAAAATGAGGTGTAAAAGTTGCTCAAAGGTTGTCAAAAAGCGAAAGGAAAGTCTCCATAATTTCGCCAAAGAAAAACAGTCTGGACAAAAGCACGCCCGTGCTTTAAAAGACGGGCAGCCGTGTGTTTTTGAATTTCCCGAACTCGGTCGTGCTTGAAAAGCACGGCCTGGCCGTGTTTGGTACGTCAGGGTCGAAAAATTGCTCGTTTTTAACTTCTAAAAAGCACGGCCGTGCTTAAAAAACACCCCGCCCGTGTTTGATGAAAAGGCCCCGAAATGACGCGTTTAGCTTGGGATTTTGAGTGTTTTTGCATCCGAAACCCCGGGTATGTTTTGACATGAAACCATGGCCCAAATTTCACCAAAAACAGACTCCAAATCATCAATCTACACCAATAAAAGCACATCGGAGTAATGTGAACCATGTACAATCAAAATTTTTGAAACTAACAATAAAATAACTCAAATCATACTTAAATATACACATAAAACATGCATAAAAAGACCCTTATCAAACCACCTCCAACTTTGAACTTTGCTTGTCCTCAAGCAAAACATTAAATCAAAAAAATGATTCAATAAATTAAAACACACAAGGATTTTTTTCTTCAACACATTAAACACAAGATCAAGTTCTTGCTTTTCTCAACCCGAATTAACCATTCAAGTAAAAACACAATTTTGCAAAGCGATCGATTGTCAAGAAAGATCAGTAACATCGTGAGGCATTATTCAAACTTGAAATCATCACTCCACAAATATTGATAGTTATGAATAACTTCAATTCAATAATGTCATGAAAATACAAGAATTCAATGGATCTAGTTAGCCTACTAGTCATATAACCAAGCTTCTTGAACTTTTATTGGAATGGGAATTCAAGGAATATACATTCTCCCTTTCGATTTTTTTTTGTAGGTCCTTTCGAGGCATTCTTCCACTAGGTTTATATTTTGAATTTTCGTTTAAACACTCCTAGGGTGGTTTCCCATACTCATATTTGTGTCGCCATTTTACGTAAAAAAAAAACATGGGGCTCATGAATGCTCCTAGTTACTAAGCAACAACAAAAAGAGTGAGTATAACCTCGATTGGATTCCCTTTTTTTTTTCTTCTTTTTTTTTCATTTGTTTTTTTTTCAAGCTTGGTATAACAACTAGTTAACCACCACTAAATCATGAATTCTCAAACGTTCATAACACTAAGCTTTGTCGTAAATGCCTTAACAAATCAAGTATTATGGAGTTGGAAATCTCGTCAAAATTTAGCACACATCTACATCAATCTATTCTAGACAATCAATTGCTTCACATTGAAAACATAAATCAAAAAGTTAATTTTGGTGTGATTGGGCTAAGTTATTGACTAGCAAACACTCAATTTGTTAAAAAAAAATTTACCTCTTGTCGACAACCTAAAAATAAAAGCAAGCACACACACAGACTAAGAATGTAATTGCACCCACCTCCAACTTTAAAGGTTCACATTGTCCTCAATGTGAAAGAAAGAGATGAACGAACACAAACAAAACACTCAAAAATCAACCATACTAGAAGAAAATAAAAGAGGTGGAAAAGAAAAATACGACCTTACTAGAAGAGTGAAATCGGTATTGAGCGACCATTGGTTGTTTAGTACGAGACCTTCATCGGCATCTTCATACCTAATCAAGGATACACAACTCGAATACCGTGAAATCATCAAATATATATATATATATAATTTTTTTTTTTTGAGTTTTTTTTTTAATTTTTTTAATAAAAACACGGCCGTGTTCGCATCGAATTTTTTCGATAAAAATTTTTTTTTTTTTGAAAAACACGGTCGTGCTTGAAAAACACGGTCGTGCTTGAAAAGCACTACCGGGCGTGTTCGATGCAATTTTTCCTACAAAACCTTGGATTTTTTTTAAACACGGCCGAGGGTGTGTTCGCGGGTGAGTGACGAACACGGCCGTCTTTTTAAGTATGGCCAGACCGTGCTTTTTTTTTTTTTTTTTAAATTTTTTTCAATTCTCAAGCAATAAAAAAATTAAGTAAAAATGCACACAAAATGCCGGGTTGCCTCCCGGTTAGCGCTTCTTTAAAGTCGTATAGCTGGACCGTTTACCCAAATGTGGAGATTAGTCGGGTGGAGCTTTGGACTTATGAAAATCCCTTAGGTATTTAGTAGTAATACCTCCAACTTTATGCTTCAAAATGTGATCTTTGAACTTTCCGGTCCCCTTTTCGGGCATAAGCTTCCAACATGGACTTTGAACAACACTTTTCTCCAAGAGATTTTTAGATGTCTCATCGTGCAACGAAATTGAAACGGCAAAAGAACAAGTAGTATCATTTTCAATATCAACATGAATTTTAAAAATTACTTGTTCATCTCCCACCCTCAAAGTTAATTTTCCTCATGCACATCAATGATTGATTTTGCCGTAGCAAGAAAGAACGCCCAAGAATTAGAGGAACCTCAATATCATCATGCATGTCAAGAATAACAAACACATCCTATATAGACCATGTCAGTAAAACAAACACATCCTATATAGTTTTGTGGAACAAATGTGTTATCCCCAAAGATACAATGACAAACATATTTGAAATAGCAACATTGCAAATTTCAAGGTTCACTAATTGGAATGTGGGACGAGCAAAGTGTATGAAAAAGAGAATAAGAGGTAATATGCTTGTGCAAAATGTATATCTCAAGTTCTCAACATCTACAATGCAATCCTATTTAGAAGTGAGGATTTAAAAGCTGCAGAAATGCATTGTAACCTCCAATTATTTGGTTGTAACCTCTAGTTAGTAGGTCAAACATCAATGATCACTAACATATGTAATAAATTCGTAGAGTTTACAATATTTTTCAGTTAAAAACAAAGTTTTTCTTACGCAAAACCATGGGCTCGGCCCATAGTGCGAAGTTGGGCCCGACGCTATGGGTCTACACATTATCTATCACAAGTGTATAGTTTAGGGCAACGCGTGTGGTCCCGCCATTACCTATCACAAGTGTATAGTTCAGTGGGCAACGCTTGTGGCTTTGCCCATTACGTATCGTAAGTGTATAGTTCGAGGTAACTTGCACACTATTTGATCAATATCAAATCCCAATGTGAGATAAGTGACTTTTCACCTATCCAATATCTTTTATCCCGCTTTTAAGTGACAACTTTATGTATTTTATTTCTCACTCGCCACAAATCGTTTCTAAAAAGTTAGATATACGCACACATTATCATTTTAATACTTAATTTTTCAGAATTAAATAAGTAGTCACTAAAAACTTAGTCAAAGTTGGGTCTACACCCAAACTTATAAATTTTCCCAACGTTCTAATGGTGACAAGTGTCATTAGATATCTTTTGTACTATTGATAATTTGATCCAATGGTCTACGAGGAGGAGGTATCCAACCGATAATGTGGGTCGGGTCGGGATGAGATCCATATCCTTATTTGTGCGGACTAAGTGGTATTTCCACATGGGCGGATTTAGGGGCTCGTGGCCTCTGTCACATCCTAATTTTTTGTCTCGTTTTTTTATGGGAAAAAAAAATTAAGAGAAAAAGAGTTGGACTAGAGGAAAAAAATTTGGACTAGGAACAACGCAACCGATTAGCTATGCCCCCCGCACATGGTCACTTTAAAGGTAAAATGGTTGGATTGCTCTCTTTCTCTTCTCAATATTGCTCTCTTCTCTCGTCAATTTTCAAGTATAGATTGTGTGTTTTCATAAAGGATGTGATAGCCATTAAAAAAAAAGGGCAAATCATTCGTGTGGTAAGTAATTAGGGATGTCAATGGGTCGGGACGGGTCCGTCCGCCCGGACCCGAGACCCGACCCGCTAAGATTTCAAGGACCTGACCCGCCCCGCACCCGCCTCTCTCTCGGACCGAGACCCGCCCCAACCCATACCGTATTTAGCGGGTAAGACCCGCTGACCCATTAGACCACCTATGTCATCCATTTTAACTTATTTTTTTATTTTTTTCATTATATTGCCACCAAGAATAATAAAAATTAGTAATATATTGAAAAATTTACATGCAATGTTATTGAAACAATGATTAATATATTGAAACAATTAGTAGTATATTGATAAAAATAATTAGTAAATTCAACAAACCCGCAAACCGAGAAAAAAATAGTAATATATTGAAACAATTTACATGCAATGATGATAATTGAAAATCTGGAAACAAAAGCAACTTATATCTAAGTTTAAAATATTCACATGCTTACAACACAATCAATTTGAATACCTCTTTGGAATGAATAATAGATCAACTAAGGCCTTTCCTAGTTCCTACAGTTCATTTGAGAAATTTAATTTTAGATAAATTAATGTAAGTCAATTAAAAATATAACATTATAACAAACATGTAACAAAGAAATAAATTAGATTTATAAATGAGGGTTGCAAGATAAATTGTCTTTACAAAAACAAAAATTAAAAAATAAAATATATATAATTAAATGGGTCGGGTATGGGTCGGGTATGGAGGTCGGGTCCGCTGGACCGTTACCCGACCGTACCCGCCCGGGTATGAAAACATATACCCATTACCCGCCCCATACCCATTTACTTGTCTCATACCCGCCCCAAATAAAGCGGGTCCGGGTCGGATCCGGGTCTTACCCGGACCCATTGACATCCCTATAAGTAATAAGAAATAATATATATATAAGATCATGTTCCAAGCAGGCACGAATTGTTACAAGTTTAACATTATGTGCTCACCGTTGACCAAAACCTCAAGAATTGCCCATCAGTGAACTGGTTCAATAGAGCTCATTCACTAATGAAAAATCCGATATACACAATCATTTTTTCTGAAGCAGAAAGCATAATTTTCTGGCAACTTGAAGGGTAACTTAGAGAATATGAGAGATTTCATCAGTCATGTCAATATGATATTTTCACTTCAAACCATAATGTTTATCATTTGACTACAATTTTAATAAACTAATATATTTTCGTGTTTATCTTATCTCCTCAAAAGAATATTTGCTTTTACAATAAACTTTTTCAAACGAAGGGATACCACTTTGTGCGCGCGTGTTTTTGCGTTTGTATGGTTAAAAAAAAAAACCAATTTACTCGATACTCGATTCGAGATTGATTGTTAAAAGCTCGTTTGAGCTTGATTGATTCATTAACATAACGAATCAAATTTGAACACATTTTTCAGTTCGATACGATGTAATGATAGGCTCGAGCTCGACTCAATTACTCAAAAAAGAAGAAAATATGTGTAAAAATATCAAGATACTCGAGTTCGATTCGTGTTCGGCTTAACTAAAGCTCGTTCGAGCTCAATTTAATTAATAATCAAACTAAACTCAAACACAATTTATGAAGTTCGATTATAATTCAAACAAGTTTGAAGGTTACATGTTAAATTTCATTTTCGACTCATTTACACCCCTATACGTATGTTATATTCATCTTATTTTTATTACAAAAATAATAAACGTATGATTTCAAGATTCCTGAAATGTGTTTTTGCTAATTTCATCTCAGAAATAAAAATAGCTTCAATTGGCCAAAATATTAATGCAACTGCAAACCATGCTTGTAAAGATTACTGACCTATTGAATTTAGACACCTGGGGCCCAATGAATTCAATATCAAAAGGCTAATTATAATATTATATGCCTGATTTGTGACTAGCTTATCAGAGATAAAAAAAAAACAGCTCAATTAATGACAAGAAGTCGGTATAATTACAAAGACCTGATTAGAAAGAAAATAATTCGATTACCATTCAAAATTATAAATACCTTAAGGTATTATCCGTATGTATTTTTTTAACAAATATGCCCCTATTGACGCTGCAATTTGTAAAATAAAACAAAAACATATACCAGAGGGTTATTTATAATTTTAAAATATAGCTTTTTTTTTTAATTAGACTAAACATCAAGGTATTTTTGTAATTAATCCTAAGAGTTATTTTTGATTTGATCAACCTACAAGGCTACGAGTTCTAGACCTGGCTCATTACCAGGCTTTAGTCCAGAAACTTATGTTTATTTGTTTTCTGATAATAATTGCTGCTGATGTCACTTACTCACTTATATTCTAGGAGGAGCTAGAAAATAAAAACTAGGGGTACGATATTTATATATATTTTTAAAGTAAATAGATAAAGATGTATTTTTATTTTTTCAGGGGAGCAAAATTTTAATATAATAATTTTGTATACAAAATTTATATTAATTCTAAAAAAATTTGAAGTTAAGGGCTTCACCCGCCAGCCTTCCCTGCCTCCGTCCCTACTTATAGTGTAACTCAATTCATAAATCTAATTATCTATCAGCCCTTGGGAAGGCACAAACGAGTTGGTAAATGGCAAGATGATTCGGATGGAAACACTCCTACATTGTGTGTTCGAATCCGTCGTGCGGTGATAGTTCTTTGTTGAAATATTGCAAAAGCTATTGTTAGGTTCATGACCCATTGATCATCTCCTTAGAACACTACCACTCGTGCATATCTCTCAATTTACAAACCGACTAGTCAAAAAGCCTTTGGTACAGGTGCGGATTCGCCTTATAGACTTTCCCCTTCATCAAAGCAATTACCTAAGAGAATAAGTGGACAACATGAGAATACAGTTGGAGGACTTGATCAGATTCAGTATCAAATTCCAATAAAGCAAAATAAAGCTACAACCACAATGATATAATTAAGAAATCATTGATTAGTACTATGTTTAGATTCCACTAATTTAATAGTGCTTATTCCTGCTGTTTTCAAACATCTATAACCCCATAGCTTTTAATTTATTTATTGAAAAATTTGACCAATCAGCTCAATGACACCCATAAAAGTCGAAATCTGATGTCATGGGGTGTCACATTGTTGTTGAATGTTAAGTTATCAAAAAGAACTATGTAATAACATGTTATGCATTGATATTGGTCCTCACTTCCCATCACATTCTCAGCTTTTAACATGTAGTGTAATGTTTGTTTTGTCTTTTTTAGCCCAAATTTTGATGCATAAATAAACCTCTTTATGTGAACACTTTTGGTGAAACAGATCAAATGTAAGGTTTCATTCTTGGTTAGTTTCAAGAGTAATCCTTATCAGTGCTCACTTCTCAGGATCTGTCAATTTATTACCATGAAGCCCTCTATCCCGGGTTTGGAACGAGGGGAGGCGGTCTCCGCCTTCCCGACTTCAAAAGCTTCGATTTTTATAGGTAATATGACGAAAATATGTCGATTTTTTGCTCTTTTTAAGTCAAACTCTTGTATAATTTCCTTGATAAACTTTCCCAGTTTGTGAATATTGGTGAGTTTTTGTAATTGAGTAGGTAAGTTATGATCAGTTATGTTGTAATTTGCTACATTTGACATTTTGGCTGCTTTTCTTTTTATGTATAATTATAAAAAATTAACAGAAAAAAAGTCCATATATTGGATGAATTGCATCTCAATAAAAATTAGGGAGGTTTAGCATAGTAACAAAAAAAAAAAAAACAGTTATCTTTCAAAATTATAATTACCTCTAGACATTTGTTTTTATTTTAAAATTTGCACCCTGGAGAGGGTAATTTGTTATGTAAATACAAATGATTGTTGTAATTCTGAAAAGATAATTGTTTTTTTTTTTTTTTTGTAATTAGACTGAAATTTTGGGATAGTATTTATAATTGTGTAAAGTTCTTTGATTGCAGTTGTTCATGTTTAATTTCCCCTTTTCCTGTTTGTTATTTGAATCAACATCCAACCATATTCATAGTGCTGGAAAAATCAAGAATCGTGGTTTTATTATTTGTTTGTCTTTTCAGGTGATGAGAAGTAGTAATATCGAAATGTATTGTCAATCAAACTTGGGGAATATATATGCTTCTCTTCATCAAGAAATGTACAAAGTTTTAGATATTTCGGTTGTTTCCTGGTTTTCAATTTAGCAGACAATAATGTAAGAATCAAACATTGACTGTATATTTTAGATTCCTTGTATGCAAACTCTGTTTTGTTTGTTGTTGATGTCGATGATCACAAAGGTTCAAAACATTAAAACATCAGAACATGCACATCAGTAAATGCACATCAGTAAATGGCATCGATCTGTGGTCCTAATAATATAGTGAGTTAATAATTATATTAGTTAAATATTAGGTTTGTTATGTTTGACAGCAGTATGGTTTGCCAATATTAAATTAACAAACTACAGTGTTCAGTCGACATACAAATGTTATATAAACGGTACCTGCATTACAAAAAATCATAGTATTAATAAAATAAGGATAAATTACAAAAAACTACCTTGAGGTATAGATTATAAAACTTCATATTATTAAAAATTACAAGTAACCGTATTATGACGTTACAAACACCTTCTTCAAATTTGTACTTACATAACAAATAAGTAAAATACCTCTCTTGAGGGTGCAATATGTAAAATAGAAACAAATATCAAGATATATTTTTAATTCTAACATACATTTGGATTTTTTTAATTAGACTAATCTCAAGGGTTGAGATCTCATATTCCACTCTCCCTATTTCACTCCCTATTCCATATGTTGGATGAAAAACATGTGTACTGATTGTGACATCACGTGACATCATCTTGCATACGTGTATTTCATCCAATGCAATGGAATAGAAGTGGAATAGAAAAAGTGGAATAGGAGATCCCATCCCAATCTCAAGGGTATTATTTTAAGGGCTCGTTTGGTTGGGTGTTATCTAGGGATATCAACCACTTTTGTTATAAATATATCAACCACGTTTGTTATAAATCATGCATATTGTTTTGTTTGATTCAACATTGTTGAGCCCATGAAAAAGACAAGGCCCGGTCTTTTATCAAATGAATTTAATAATATCATATCCCACTATAGGGGTGAGATACATTTCCCATCATTTTCTCTTGCAAACCGAAATTACTCCCTTACCCCTCTAATGTCCTTGTATGTTGTGAAAATGGTAAATAAATTATAAGTTAGGGCTACAAAGGTCATATCCACCTTGAATAAATATTCTTATCCAACATAACCAAACACATTATTAATAAAACCATTTGTGTCCTATAACCCAATCCATCAAACAAACACAATAATATGACTTATTGTATCACATGATAAAATTTGGAAAATGAAATGAGAATTAATCATGCACATTACCATCATACAACCAAACGAGGCCTAAGGGATAATTGAAAAAAATTGAAGTTTGGAAAAATTACAAAAAAAAACCCGTAGATTTTTTGAAAATTACAAAACCCCATTTAGGTTTGATTAGTACTATGTTTAGATTACACTAATTTAATAGTGTTTAATCCTGCTGTTTTCAAACATCTATAACCCCATAGCTTTTAATTTATTTATTGAAAATTTGACCAATCAGCTCAAAGACACTAAGAAAAGTCGATATGTGATCTCATGTGGTGCGTTTATTCAATGCTTACACGTTTAGTACTCCAAGACATAATAACCATAAATTTATTATAGATTTGTAAAAATTCAAATACAATCACACAATTTGACGTGTATTGCGTATAGGTGTATGGTAGATACCACTTTAGCACAGTGTATTCTCAGGAGTAACATTTAGGAGACTTATGGATGTCACATTCTTGTTAAGTTATAAAAAAAAAAAAAATGTGCAATAACATATTATGCATAAATATTAGTCCTCACTTCCCATCATTCTCAATTTTTAACATGTAGTGTAATGCTGTTTTGTCTTTTTAGCCCAAATTTTGATGCATAAATAAACCTATTTGTGTGGACACTTTTGGTGAAACAGAAATGTAAGGTTTCATTCTTGGTTAGTTTTCAAGGATCCTTATCAGTGCTCACTTATCATTATCTGTCAATTTATTACCATGAAGCCCTCTATCCCGGGTTTGGAATGAGGGGAGGCGGTCTCCGCCTTCCCGACTTCAAATGCTTCGATTTTTATAGGTAAGACGACGATAAAAAATTGAGTTTTTTTTTGCTCTACAATATCTCATGTTACTTTGTTTTATATCAAACTTTTGTGTAATTCATTGATATTTCTCCTAGTTTCTAAATATTGGTGAGTTTCTGTATTTGAATATGTGACTTTATATTGTAATTTGCTACATTTGACATTTTTGGCTGCTTAAAAGATCCATAAATCACCAGCTTCAATTGTATCTCAATAAGGTCAGGGATAATTACATATACTATCCCTGAGGTTTGGCATAATAACCAAAAAAAAAAATTCCTTTATCTTTCAAAATTACAAGCGCCCCTGACATTTGTTTCGATTTTACAAAGTTTAGCCTCGAGAGGGAAATTTGTTACGTAAATATAAACCTAAAGGTGATGCTTGTTATAATTCTGAAAGATATCCTGATTTTTTGTAATTAGGCTGAAACTTTGGGATAGTATTTATAATTGTTTAAAGTTCATTGATAAGAGTTGTTCTTGTTTAATTTCCACTTTTCCTGTTAGTTATTTGAATCAACATATTCAAGAATCATGGTTTTATTGTTTGTTTGTCTGTTCAGGTGATCAGAAGTACTAATATCTAAATGTATTGTCAATCAAACTTGGGGAATATGCTTCTCTTCATCAAGAAATGTACAAAGTTTTAGATATTTCAGTTGTTTTCTGGTTTTCAATTTAGCAGACAATAATGTAAGAATCAAAATATGACTGTATATTTTATTCAAACTCTGTTTTGTTGTTGATGTCGATAATCGTAAAGGTTCAAAACATTAAAAACAACCAAAAGTAAATGGTATATACAGACTTAATTTAATAATAATATTTTGATTAAATTATTAGGGTTGATATGTTTTGACAGCACTAAGGTTGTCAATATTAATATAAAAACCCACAGTCTCAGCCGACATACAAATGTTAAAATCATAGTAGTAATAAAATCAAGGATAGTTGGGTCATCTCTTATGTTGTGGAAAAATACTTAAAGATTTTTCTATATTTTTTTATGGGCCATGTCACTTGTAATGTCAAAAGCAAAAATTTAACTATTTTATAAATCGTACTCCACAATGTTTAAACTTATTTACCATTTTTTAGTGGTCCGCCATCTAATTTATAAAATAATTAAAATACTTTCAAATATTAATTTCAATCTTTTTCTTCATACATGGGCCCCACACCAACATTTTTTTGCCATATTTTCTCCTCCATCAACCGGTTTGTAGAATTTGTAAATGAAGCAGGCGTTCGACAAACTACTCGTGAACAAGCTCGGATATTGTTCGTTTATGTTCGTTTATTTAGTTAAACGAACATAAACGAACAAATTTTAGAGCTCGTTAAATAAACGAGCGAGCTTGAACAATCCTATACTCGTTCATTAATAGCTCGTGAACAAGCTCGTTTAGTATTCGTTTATAAATGTTCATGAACAAGCTCGTTTAGTGTTTGTTTAGATTTGTTCGTGAACAAGCTCGTTAAGGGCTCGCTAATAGCTCGATTATTATTCAATTAATAATAAATAATATTATTTAATTTAAAAGTATTTAATTTAAATATTGATATTTGTTTGTTTGTTTGTTCGTGAATGGAATTGTTGATTGTTCACGAACGGTTTATGAACACAAATTTGAATATGAACATGTTCACGAACACGAACTCAAATATGAACATGTTCACGAACATGTTCGTGAACAAATTTGAGCATTACAAAAATTAAATGAACGAACACGAACACAAACTTAACAACCTAAACCGAGCTCGAGCCGAGCTCGAACAGACCAAAAATAAACAAACATTTGGCAAACAACGCCGGCTCGGCTCGAATCGTTTAAATCGTTACTGACCTACCGGTTTGTACTTACAAGTTACAAACCATATCTTCAATTCCCGCCCAACCAAATTTGATTTTCTAATGGGCGGGGCTTTATTTTTCAAGGCCGAAAAGCCCGATGTTTTCAAAGGCAATTTTTGTTTTTAGACCGGATGGATTCCCCATTTTTGTGGCCCAGTGTCTTCGTTCGGCCCTACTGTCTTTTGACATGGTTTTTCATGAAAAATCCTTCCAAAAATCTTACCATTGGAGTTGCCCTTACAAAAACTACCTTGAGGTTTGGTGTACTTATAAAAGAATCAGGATATCTTTGAAAATTACCAAAATAATAATGAGATTTGTTTTCTATAACACTTTACCAATTCATAAGCAAAGCATTTTGAACACCCCTTTACATATGCAAAATTATTATAGTAATCTCCTTAGGCATAATTAAACCTCGTGGATTTTTTATAATTTTAAAATTTCTCTAGATTTTATTGTAATTACCCCAAACATCAAAGGATAATTTTTGTAATTACCCCTAAACCCAATGATAAATTACAAAAATTGCCTCTCAGGTTTAGACTATTTACAAAAAAAACTCCATATTTTTCAAAATTACAAATACTCATTAAGGCATAACAAACCCCTCATTGAGATATATTTACATAACAACTACCCCTCTTGTGTATGTAATATGTAAAATAAAAATAAATATCAAGAGATAATTGTAATTTAGACATACAATTTTTTTTTTTGTATAAAGAATAGCGTGATCATGTTCCATGAATTACATGTTGATTTTACAATATCTATCATGTAATGTAATACGACTAGATCAACTATCTCAACTTATCGTCGTTTCAATCGTATTTTCCATGCAAGTGGAAAAACCTATAATGATGATGATCTTGGAATTTCATCTCATTTCTCCATCGCATGAAGGTTGCATCAAGAAGAGCATTCGGCGTAAAACTGTCACTTTGTTATAAATTTGTAATGTTAACTAATTTTAGACAATTAATTAACTCTATAAATGTTACACCACCGACCCCACATAGTGGGAAAAATGTTCATTTTTTTTGATGATGATGATGAACTAGACTGAATATCATCAAATCTCAAGGGTATTTTTTTTCAATGAACCCTACAATCAACTATACCAACAACGATAGTCATAGCAGTGGCAGTAAATAATAGCAAGAATAATGTAGTCAAGAACAACAAGAAAAATGATTGTTATTACAACAAAATACAACAGAATCATCTTTTACACAAGCCGAGTAAAAATAACTAACTACTAAAAAGAACAAGGAGATGTTATATATGTAAGAACAGGACAGTAGTTCAAACACTGTACTCAACACCAGAAACCTATTTCGAATCCACTGCTACTACTACTATTCACATGCCAGTTTCGTGGTCGAAGCTGCTTAAACATATCGCAAAACGCCTGAAACGCAGACAGAGGATATCGATAATCCATCGTGAACATATCTTTACCAACCTTACCAAACTGCAAGATGATCTTGTCATGATCGGACGGATTCTGCTGCGACGGTGCAGGTGCCCCTGCGCCAGCAGTTGGCTGATTCGCGGCAATGAGTTGGAAATTCTTGACAGAGGCAACGGTCACCCTCCCTCGGAAATTCAGACACCAACACTGCAACTGTTCGTGCCATCTTGGCGGCTTGTTTTTCAGAACCAAAGGTCTATTATCCTTACCACCGTCCTCCTCGGCGTGGGGGCCATCATATCCGAAAATCTGGCACTGTTGAATTCAGATGAATTATCGATTGGTTTAGAAAAGGAGATGCTCCTGAATGAATCTTCAAGAGGGCGGGAAAGGAGCTCGGGTTGGCCGGGACGGTCCCACCGGCTCGAGTGAGGAAGCAGGGATCGAGTGCATAAAGCAGTTCATCTTGCGTGGGCCCCTTGTGCCGAGCACATTAAGCTCGTATGCGACCTGAGCTATGTCATAACTTCCGCTAGGGACTTTCGGAGAAACTTTTTCGAGTAGAACCTACGGCTGGTACGACCGGTGCGGAAATATTGGAGTTGTTGCATGGCGGCTGTGTCGTAAATTATGAACTTAGTTCGAGGAAATTCGACCTGATTCAACAACGTAGCAGATAAAGTCAGTTCAACAACTAAACAAGGTCCTATTACAAATTAGTGTTAATTACAAAAATACCATTAAGGTTCCGTCTAATTGCAAAAAAAAAACTCAGCTATCTTTCATATAAATACCCCTTTAACATTGTTTCTAGTGATAATTACAAAATTGCCACTGAAGTTTGGGTTAATTACAAAAAAACCACAGTATTTTAAAAATTAAAAAAAAACCATGAGGTTTGATTTGTATTACACTTTACCCCTTCGGCCTTCACAAGCAAAAATATTTCAAACACCTCCCTTATATGTAAAGATACTGCAATTACCCTTATATTTAACACAAAATCAAACCTCAAGGGGGTATTTTTGTAATTTTCAAACACCTCTGGGTTTTCTCAAGGGCAGTTTTTGTAATTGTCCCTCATTTCCATTTTACAAAATGCACCCTCAAGAGGGGGTTTGTGAAGCAAACACAAACCAGGGGGGGTGGGGATGTTGGAATACTTTAAGGGGATATTTTGTAATTTTTAAAGATAACTGGAGTATTTTGTAATTAGGCAAAACCTCAGAGGCAATGTTTGTAATTTACCCAATAACTTATATATAATTAAAAAATAGCAATATTACATAGAAAATGAAAGCAAAGTACGATCCACTGCACAACCATAAATGCAGTTTGGGGGTCATATATGACTTATTTCTAACTATATGCCTTTTGCTACAGCCAAAAACTTTTGGTCGATTGGGTTTTACGAGTGCACAAAAACTGATATGAGAAATTCGAGCAAGAGACTGTAGTTCAGGGAATTATTAGCTCACCTCACTTTTCCAATATAACTGGTGCTTGACCTTGATATGCTATCAGCATCCATTGAGATCACATACTCTGTACAAGTGGTTCGACGATTCCGTTTTGCAGAAAGAAGAAACTTACCATTCTCTACAAGTAAGGCTGCGTGGAAATAGTGCACACAAAATTCAGCAAATTAGATAAAGTAAATCTAACCAAAAACTAAAGCATAAAACCTCAGAGGCAATGTTTGTAATTTACCCAATAACTTATATATAATTAAAAATAGCAATATTACATAGAAAATGAAAGCAAAGTAGGATCCACTGCACAACCATAAATGCAGTTTGGGGTCATATATGACTTAATTCTAACTATATGCCTTTTGCTACAGCCAAAAACTTTTGGTCGATTGGGTTTTACGAGTGCACAAAAACTGATATGAGAAATCGGAGCAAGAGACTGTAGTTCAGGGAATTATTAGCTCACCTCACTTTTCCAATATAACTGGTGCTTGACCTTGATATGCTATCAGCATCCATTGAGATCACATACTCTGTACAAGTGGTTCGACGATTCCGTTTTGCGGAAAGAAGAAATTTACCATTCTCTACAAGTAAGGCTGCATGGAAATAGTGCACACAAAATTCAACAAATTAGATAAAGTAAATCTAACCAAAAACTAAAGCATAAAACCAAACCAAGCATTTCACTTTACTACGAAGGCTCTGAGTTGAAGTTCATGAACGAGCCAGCAATGGCTTCAAAAAGTATACTAAAACATGCATACCAACGCCATAACCCAATGGATAATAATATTATTGCCAGGCCACATCAACATAATTGCAACTTCTATCCACAAAGTTATCAAACATTTTCAAATTTTCCCATTTCAAAAATAACAGACTACCTTGATCAAAATTCCATATCCAGTTTTAGCACAACAGATTGTATTAATTTCAATATCAGCAGGCAAAAATGAGATAGAACTGATTTATCCAGTTTATTTCATGATTGTTTGATCACAAACACGACTATGAATCTAAAGAAACTAGGGTTCATTGCATGCAATTTCACAACAAATTTAATTAAACAGAACAGAAGTCTTCCAATAAATCATCCAGTGGATTTGGTAACTAGAAAAAAAACTAAGAGAAACCTACCAGGGCTAAGGCAAAGAAACAGATGGTAGGTCAAATTGGACTTGTCTCTCTTAATGAAACACTGAATGGTTCCATCTCGAAACCCTGGCTGTAAAAAAATAAGAAAATAACAGCTTAGTATCATTACAATTGACCGCCAAGGCGTCAATCAACCATTTACACTAGGGATACTTTAAAAAAAAAAAAAAAAACTCAGGTTCGGGCTAATTACAAAAAACCCATTGAGATATGATTCCGTTTTATATTTCCCCCTTCATAAGCAAACAAGATATCAGGAAAAAAAAAAATTGACATTTATAAAAATATTATAGTTACCCCTTAAATTTAAGACATAATAAAAACTGCGGGTTTTTCCTTTTTGTAATTTCGAAACATCTCCGGATTTTTTTTGTAATTAGCCCAAACCTCAAGAGTGTTTTTGTAATTATTCCTTTACACTATCAAGTAAAGTGAAAGGCAATAACCAAAAGTAAATGCAAGATATAGAAACAAAACCTGCTTGAGAGATATCGGGAAGGTCAATTTTCCAGAATACTCAGGGCACTGAACAATTTCTTTGCACATCTCCCTCCATGACCGGCAAACAGCTGCACACGCAACAACGTGCTTTCGAGCAGGCCACGTACTCTCATTCTCCTCCAACCTCTTAATCACATCGCGCAGTAACTCTAACGGAAGACTAGCCCAACAACTGCTCTGGATAACTACCGGCTGATCATGCAACTCGTAAATGGCAGCATGAGATTTCCCACGGTGGTCAAAGCTCCTCCTCGACAAGTTTCCAATACTATCCCTTATGTCACGAGCTAGGCTGCGAAACGACATCTACTAAAAGCGCAACGATCCACTAGTTCTTTACGGATATCACGTTTTTGTTCAAGATTTCTGCATTTAGAGCATATAAATTGCTTTATTAACAAATGAGTTTAAATTCAAATCGTATGTATCTGTGATTTACAAGTTTGAGTGAGCAGTTAAACAAGTGTCTTTAGTAACAACACCTTTTTCATAGCTTAAGAGCAAAGGAAAAAAAGAAGAATGAGGAAAAGCACAAAGCAAGAAAAGAAGATTCCTGCAAAAGAAGAACTCACATGGAATACACAAAGCAGATCAATCGACATACTTTAATCAGTGACCATTTCCCGCTTCTAAATTGGTAGTTAATTAATATATGAAGCCATGAATTCTCCATCTATTAACAAAAACATGATTCTTTTTAAAAGGTCTACAAAAATATATAAATATCCAAAACAGTCTTCCAGATTCTGAAAGGAAAAAAATGGAATTTTATTTTTTGGATTTACATATTATGAAAAGTTACATACCATCACAAAATTGTTCTGAAACAAATTCGTGAAAAAGCAAAACAAATTATGGAATCCCATATATCTAAAATAAAGTTCAATTTAGTTCAACAAGGACATAACAAAAATAACAGGAGATTACTGCTTCGATTTAATTTTTAATTTCCTCTATCACACTACAAATCAAAAAAAAAAAATGTATCTTTAAGCACATAACCAGTTTTCAACCAAGAACTCAAAGCACCCACTTGAAGAAATTGAAGTCAACAAAATAAAAATAAAAACCACCACTTCACATTTTCACGCACGCACAAAAGGGTATGTACACGAGTCTTCTGTAAAATTAAACAGCCATTAACAGAGAAATAACTCCAATTCAGAGCGCAAAACAGAAAATGGAGAAACATAGATGGGGTGGGGGGTAAAGGTAGGTTTTGGGGCTAAACCTTGTAGTTCGCGTTCATGGAGGTTAACGGTGACGATAACGACGACGGTTGTTTGTATCTATAACTGTGTATGTGTATATCACTGCATCATCGTCTCTTTGAATTAGAACACACGGTTTTGGGGTCTTGGTGAATCTGTCTCCGTGAGCAAGTCTCTCTCAATATTGCTACTTTCTCACTCTAGAAATCTCAGGAAAGTCTGTCTGTCTCTCACTTCTTTGTGTCGGATTGCACACCCTGTTAAATCCATTTCACGGGCTCCTCTTGGTTTTGCTTTTTCCAAAAAAAAAAAAAAAGGAAAAGGACGAAAAAATCCCAATGGTGGTTTTTGAAATTCTATTTGGGCCTAATTGAAAATTTGGTTCCATTACTATGGTAGACTTTGCAATTTTGGTCCTATAAATACCTTAGGCTGTAATTGTGGTCCCATAAAATTTCAATGCTGTACAAATTATAGTCCTGTGAGTTTTAATTTTTGCAATTTTCGATCATTTAAGTAGGGGACTAAATGGAATCGAAATCGATTTCAAATGGAACTTAGGCTGGGAACCGTGATCCGATTTGGTTCAAAAACGTGGGAACCGACTCGCTTTAACCGTTGATGAACCAAGATTAAAATTGCCGCTTTTGAGATCAAAGCCAACAATATTTATTTTTGAGTAAAAATATGCTAGAAGATATTTTAGATATTTCTTATGATGTTTTATATTCGTAATTTACATGAGACACTTTAAAAGCAAATATTGTAATCGAATTACGTGAACTTTGATTCATCTATACTTCAATAATATATATATATATATACAATTTAATATTATTATTAACATTAAATACAAAACTTAATTGAATATTAAGTCAAAGTATTTTTCTTTCTTTTTTTTTTGTAATTGAAATTGATAAACCATTTAAAAATAAAAATTTATCAAAAGATAAACAAAAATTGGGGTTAAAAAATCGGGCAGTGGAGGAACCAGGTTCCAAAGCGGAACAGAATCACATTCCGGTCCGATTCCTCCAAAATGAGGAACTGAACCATAGCTATTTTAATCGTGGCCAACCTTCAACTTCAAGTATTGATTTTGTGCATCTTTATTCTTTAGCCTCAAGCGGGTGTTTTAATATTATATTTATTCCCAAAAATACCCTTAGGTATTGCCAAAATACGCTAAATGCATGTAAGTAGTCGAAAATAGTGTTTTTGCCTAAATTTAAAACCATCAACGGCCAAAATTGCCACATCCAAAAATTATAGGGCTAAAATAGCTTAATCCCTAAAAGGTACAGGACTAAAATTACAATTAAACCTTCTTTTTCTGTTTTACTTTTAATTTTTGTTTTCCATGTAAGTTACTTTTCCTTCTTTTTCTCTTTGTTCCCTATGTTTAGATTTTTTTAGAAAATTGCATAGCTTTATTAAAATTATGAAATGTCTGCAAATACAATTTCTTCAACCAAATGGTAAATAGGGGTGTAAAAAAGCAAATCTTTTAATTCGATTCGCATTCGAATTCGTATATTGACATTCGAATTCGAAAAATTAGAATATGAATCCAAATAAGAATATTTTTTTGATTCGTATATTATGTGAATACAAATATAAATATAATGATATTCGATTGAGTATTCGAAAGAATATTTGAATAATATCTTATATATATTTATAAAAACCACTTATAATCTTTATGCATATAAGTATATATTTATTTATGTAGAATATTAATATATAATAAACCATTATTCACTTATAAAAGATTCAAATTAATAAGCATATATATAGTTATATTCTTGTAGTATTTTCTTTATGGACTCGACAATAGATTCTTTTTTTGTTGGTTTATTTAGCTATTAATATATTGTTGTCGTATTTAACAATTATTTTTGCAAATTTATCGATATTGTCGGGAAAAAAAGATAAATATAGCTAAGAAATTTCGAATACGAATATTCGAATTGATTCGTATATATTCGAATATATTTTAAAATAAGAATAAGAATTAGTTTTTCGATTCGATCATTAAAAGAATATGAATAAGAATATTCTCTAAATGAGTCGAAAAAGAATATAATATCTTGATATTCGACCCGATTCGATTCGATTTTACACCCCTAATGGTAAATGTCTTCATTCCTCCAACAAAACGACGATGAAGAAAAAAACAGAAAAAGAAGCTAATCTATGAGCAACATTATTAGTCGTGCGCCGAACATGCGAGATTGTGGTTACTCCAAGAGAAGCCAAATAATTTTGAATATCCTGTACTAATAGCCCATTGTAATTGAGATCTTCATTAATAGTTGTGATTTGCAGATGTCACCAACGAGTCCGCGAAATTATAAGCGGCCCAACACCCGGGCGTATTCTAGTGGGATAAGCCCCCAAAATTTTCAAAAACTCCATATTTTATATGTAGTTTATTTTTAAAATATTAAAGTTTGGTCTTAAATATTTCTTTTTTATTATTTTAGCCCCTAAAATTAATTAGCCCCTCCAAAATAAAACGCGTCTAGCTCCGCTCCCGCCAACACCCTTACTACTAGCCTAACTTAATCCTTCCTTAATGGCAATCCACGTTCCCTCCTTACTCCAATTGCCAATCCCCGTTCCATCCTCCACACCTAAATATGGATTTTAAATTAATATGAAAAGAGTAACGTACAAATATTTCCCACATTAAGAAAATAAAAGTAAAACTTGTTTTTTAATTTTCTTAATTTTGTTTTACTAATATGTAATATGAAAAAACTACGGTATATTTATTTACGAAATGGAAAAGTTTGCTGTTGTCTTGGAGAATTATGAAATTACAGAGTTGAAGGAATGAACCTCTAGGCCCTAAAATTAGCTTGTTACTTACTACAAGTATTTAAATTTTAAAGTGTATCTTATTTTACATCAGATTGAATTTTTTAAATTTAAATAGGACAGTTACTAATTAGGAGGGTAATATAACAATTATCCTTCAATTGTTTTCCTATTAATTTGGTAATTCCGAGTGTCTTTAGCTTTCTAAGGTGTTGTTTTTTATGTGTAAGTAATAAATTTCATTATACACTTTGATTAGAAAACTAATTAAATTTAAGAAAATAAAATGTAATTATAGCTTTCAAATAATTAGAATACTAAGTGATTTTTTACTACAATTTCAAGTTATCTTATTGCTTACTTACAAAATATGAAAGAAAAAAAAAACAAATCAACCCCATATACTAAATGAAAAAATGTTCGCACACGCCTTCACCGGAAGAGCGATTTGGACACGTGTCAACACCCTATTCTTCCAAATCCATGTGTCACCTTCATATTTAGCCACGTGGCACACCATGCCACCACCTTATTCTTCCAATTATAAATTGATTTACTATATCAATTTACTATTAATTTATCATCAACTTAATAATTAAATTTCCTATTTCCATATATAACTATTAAAATCCAATCAAACATTTAATCAACAAATTAAATAATCCCAAAAATCAAGGATATAAAATTAGGAAGTTATTTTTGAGTTTGCAAATTAATTCGACTTAAGTATTATTATGATATAAAAACCAAGGATATAATTTCAATTTTTATCTCTAATACTTATTATACTTTTAATTGTGATTTAAATCATTTACGGGGATATACCAATTATATTAAATATCTTTTTTAAGCATGTCAAGGATTTATTACTTTTACTATAACTAATTTATTAGCTTTTGTGCAAAAGCAAACTACGACCAAGTATTTGAAATTAGCACAAACAAACAATTTTATTGAGATTTTTTCCTTTAGGAGAAAATATTCAAAGATTGAAATTGCACTTTCAATCATTTAAATGCCTTGCCCTCATTATCATAGGAATTATATTACATATTTTTCAGTATTAAAATAATATGAAATATTGTTCTATGATAGTTTTACCTACACTTCACAAAGCCTATCTTAATATTTATTTGTAGGTAAATTGATTTTTTTATTTTTTTGTAGTACAATATGCAATTTAATTTTCTGTGCTTTTAATTTTGACAGTAACTCATATGAGATGATCTCATTGATTTAATTCGTGAGACGGATCATAAAACGATCATATTAGCTAACTCATTTAAATTTGGATCTAATTTGCTTTGCATTGCAAAAATGGGTTGGATCGATCTTATAAATTTAAATCAGTGAGACGATCTCACGTGAGGCTTACTCTCAATCTCAGTTTTTCATTCATTTATTTATTTATTTTGTCTATTAGTTTTTCTATAATTAAGATTTACACTGTGGAACAGAATCAATTATACAACAAGGATAAGATTAATTATTACTTGTAAGAAATCGTTGAGAGGCATGTATCAGTCTATTATAAATTATAAGGTGCGAAGAATTTGTAGGTCAACGATCCATTTTTATTTTTATTTTTATTTTAATTTCTGAAAGGCCATTTCCATTCGGGGTTTTGGATCGCATCTCACAGGCCTTTCACATTGCCTAAAGCCTAAGTCAATGGATTAATTAGTGGACATTTTATTTATTTTGCATAAAATCCACAATAAAGATAACTTAATCATATCACAAATCACGCGTGTTCCTCCATTTGTACACACAATTGCAAATTGCTTATTACTAGTCTTTATACAATTAAATTATTAATGGACTATACTATGATTTGACACATAAGCACATATTACAGGTACATATGATCTAAAGAAACGAAATTTCTTAAAAAATACGAAAATTTGAGTTTCTGGTGTCAAGATAAGTTTTTGAATCGATTTCATATTCCATTTCATGTTCCAATTATTGTTTCCTTCGAACGAAGGAGTGAAATAAACTATTTGGAAAAATATTATCTTGTCATTTTAATTTGTCTATTATTAAAAAACCACTTACCAGAACATTTCAGCCAGTATCCCTCACCTTTTGTAAGTATTGACTGAATTGAACCACGATCTTCGGTTCTTTTGAGATTTTCACATCCCCTCGAGGCTCCAACCACTATTTTTTCTGGAAGTTAAAAGCATGAGACCCTAATTAATTAGCAATAAAAAAAAACATCAAAATAATTATTTTGTCTACTTGGGAGCTATCCTAGACTTTTCAGGCTAATTAACCCAATGATAAATTGGATATAGAAATTAATTTGGTATAATTTTAAATATAATAAAAATGTAAAAACATGAGTTGTGGGGTATATTACGAGAGAATAATCCATTTAGCTAGAAAGATGCAGATTGGAAAAAGTCCAACCAAATCGTATCGCTTACTTGATTCACAATTTTGTTACATAAAATTGGAAAAAGATTGCATAATAGGGTTGATGGTTTTGATTATGTCCTTTTCCTTTGGCGATTGGTTCGTTTAACCAAATGTACATAAAAAATCAACATTTTACATATAACTTACCTTTTTATTTACTATTTCATTCTTTTTATATTGGTAAGAACAAAGTCATTTATATTTAACGTAATTAATTAGACACCTAAAATTAATACTGTTTTTGTATTAACCCAAAAAAGTTTAAAAAATATATCTATCTGATTTTGTTTAGCTTATTGCAATTTGGTCTATTTGAAAATCTGTTAATCATATAGTTCGTAATAATACTAATATAACTAAATCATATTGACCCAAAAGAAAAGTAACCATTTTTTCTTTTTATTTTTGGCTTCATGCTGTAAAGGTTCATGAAATTTCGTGCGTGTTTCTTTCGCTTAAGTGGTAGGTCATGACATAAATCGAAATAATTGAATTTTCTTTTTACAAGTGTGATATATTCCTTATGTTTCATTTTCACTCCTTTTAATATATACGCAAAAAACTATACGAAATTCTAAATAAGAATCACGCGTCAAATATACATAAATATAACGTTAAATTAAAGGAGAAGAGAAGAGTATTGCCTTAACCAACTTTTTTCCACCAAAAAAAAATAAATAAAATTAATCCATAAAAATATTATTACCAAATTCCTTTAAGAAAAAGTATGTATCTAACTCACCTAATGATAGTTACATTTATTATCATAACATATGGATCAGCACATTAAAGTGATCACACGTATATGGTTTAATTGCAATAATTATAGTTGTGGATATTGCTGATTGAAAAACACCCTGCAATAAAAGCAACAATTCATGTCCCCATACTTTTTGGTTATTGATTGCTCAAAAATGGCGTTTAGGTATTGATATTATTATAAAGAGTTGTTTAATTATTGCATTTAAAGATTCATATATATAGACCTCTTTTTTGTTTTTGTCTGGAGGTGCTTGTGTGTCATTTTGTGCTTTTAACCTAGTGTTTTGTCTGGCTAGGCTGTGGGATTTCGAACAATTTTATTTACTTTTTCAAATCGGGAGTGCAAATAATTCGGGTTGTCAACGGGTTAAATTTGACGAGTTTGGATTAGGTTCAGAGTTGACATAATAAAAAAAGAAAGAAACATTCAACTAGTTTTTGTTTAGATTGATCCATCGTTTTTTTCTATTACTTTTAGTTTCAATAGATTTGTACTCCCGTGGGCTCCAAGCCCACGGACAACTAATGTTCTAAAACAACATATCCGTTTAAAAGATTCGGGGTTCGTGTTTTTGATGAAAACTAAATTGTGTAGAGAAGATCAAAGTTGAGAATATTTTTAATAACTGAGTTATGATGGAATGATAGTAGTTGAATGTGATCGAGTAATGGTGGCCGCAGAGGAGGCCTTTGCTTGTTTTGGAAAGGAAACTTCGACTTTCGGGTTAGTTCAGTGTCACTTCATCATATTGACGGCGAGTCAGAGAGGCGATAATGATTGGTATCTCACCGAAGTATATGGTTGGTAGGAAGAGGAGTATAAACATTGTACATGGAGTCTATTAAAGACCTAGCCAAAATCATCGATCCAAATGGCTTTATCAGGTGACTTTAGTGAGATCTTGTACAACTTTAAAAAAATGAGAGGAAGAATCGAGATAGTACGAAAATGGTCGAATTTCAAAATACTCTACAAGGCTACCAGGCTAGATGACTTGGGCTGCGAGGGCTACTCTTATACTTGGTCTAATGGATAGAAAGGAGGATAACATCCAGAACGATTAGACAAATGTTTGGGTGCGTCGGAGTGGATGTTCTCGTATCCAGAGCTATCATGTACAACATCTACCGAGGACTTCTTCCGATCATAGCCTAATATTTATTAATTGGAGGTCGTTTAGATGCGCAGAGGGTCGAGGGGGCAAAAAGAATGGGAAGATGAGACGACTATGAGGGACCCCCAAGATGTTCGAGTGAAAATATCAAATTGTGACACAAGTTTGCTAGCTTGGGAGAAAGACCACTTTGGTAACATTAATTCCCAGATTACGGAGTGTGAGAAAAAAACTTGTCCAGCACAACATGAGCAGACCTACATATACCCAAGCCAGGGAGCACGACCGATTGGAGGGTTGCCTACAGGACCTTCTTACAAAACAAGAGAAAATGTGGCACCAGATATCGAGAGCCAATTGGATAAAAGATGGAGATAAGAACACGAGCTTTTTTCATAAATTGGCAAATGACGAAGGGCTAAAACACTATTGACGCGCCGGGAACAGGATGGAAGATGGGTTGAGGAAGCGAGATAGACATCGAGAATTGTTTCACGGATTATTTCACTGTGCTTATTCAAAACCGAATCCCAATCGAAATGGATAGGGCTCGACGCCGCATTTGTTGAACCAAAAATGACAACGGAAATGAATGAAGTATTAGTTCGACCATTTGGGGAGGACGAGGTGGTGGCGGCACTCGCCGGATGCACCATACAAAATCACCTGGACCGGACGGTATGCCGCCTCTTCTTCTTTCATAAATTTCGGTCCATTATTAAACCCGATATTGTGCCTTTTATTCTTAAAATATTAAACGAAGGTGCCACCCGAGGTCTTTAACGAAACATTCATTGTCTTAATCCCTAAAAAGAGAAAAGTGGAATTTGTGGTGATTTTAGGCTATTAGCTTGTGTAATGTCATTTTCAAAATTATCACGAAAAACAATAACTAATAGACTAAAATTAGTACTTCATCATCTTATTTATCATACCCAATCCGCTTTTGTTTCGGGGCCGCTTGATTATCGATAACGCTCTTTTGGCTTTTGAACTTTTTCACCACATGAAAAATAATAAAGCCAAAAAGCGGGGACCTTTGCTTTTAAAATGGATATGTCAAAAGCATACGATCGTGTTGAATGGTCTTTCTTACATAAAGTGATGTCTAGATTGGGATTAATGGTCATTTTGTCGATCTCATTATGAAGTGTGTGAGCACTTTTGTGAATTTCTCGGTTTTACTAAATGGGTATCCGGCCTAACTTTTACGCCATCTCGGGTCTTCGCCAAAACGACCCCTTTTCCCCTACTTGTTTGTTTTGTGTGCGAAGCTTTCTCAAAGACTAATTCGAAAGCGAGAATCGGGAGGCAGATTACATGGTATCGGGATATGTAGGAGGGCTCCGGATATCTCTCATTTGTTCTTCGTTGATGATAGCATGAGATGAAATAGAGACTACCCGAACAATTATTTCGACATATGAAAAAGCTTCGTGCCAACGAATTAGCCTTGAAAAATCGGAGGTGTCATTTAGTACAGACATATCCAGGAGAGAAAAATACAACTTGCCAACACGCTTGGAGTGAATTTGGTCCGAAGCATGTGAAATATTTAGGCATCCTGGCGTGGTTGGTAGATCGAAAAAGAGGTTTTCCAAGCTATTATGGATAGAGTCCATAAGAAACTAAAAAATTGGAAGAGTCGGAATTTGTCGGCGGCGGGATAAATGGTGTTGAAGAAAGCGGTGGCTCAAGCGATACCAAGTTACCTTATGAATTGCTTTATTTTCCCTAACAATATTCAAAAGCAACTTAATTCCATCTTGAGCAATTTCTGGTGGGGACAGAAATCGGAAGAAAAAAGAATTCATTGGCGGTCATGACATAGGTTGTGTAATTCGAAGGATGATGGAGGCTTGGGATTCCGGGACTTCCAATGCTTTAATGAGGCCATGTTAGCTAAACAAGGATGGTGGATTTTAAAGGACGAGAGTTCCTTCTATCCAAAGCCTTAAAAGCCAAATACATTCCGCGAATCTCTTTCTAGAAGCCACAATTGGCCATAATCCATCGTATACATGAAGAAGCATTGTGGCGGGCGGAAAAATGCTAAGTAGAGGTATTAGGTGGAATATAGGGGTAATTCTCGTGAATGTGTGGTCGATCCGTGGATTATGGATAACCCAACTTTTAGGCCTTTATCCACAAACCAACGAACCAATATTAATATGAAGGTGGCGGATTTGATTTGTGAGGATAATGATTAATGGGACTTGGCGAAATTAAGAGAATTATTTCATGATTCGACATTCGCTATTTAGCCATCCCCATTAGACAAAGACATGATAGCAGATCACATTGCTTGGCATTTCTCCAAAGATGGCAATTACTCGGTTAAAACGAGCTATAAAGTAGCAAAGCGGATCGGATGACCAAAGCAATGTGGCGATGAGTTCCGGGGTGTAAAAATTATGGAGATGGATATGGAACCTCCCATTCCACCAAAGGTACAGGTTTTCTTATGGCGATGCGCATAGGGAATCATTCCAACAAATGATGCACAAAGGCGACGAGGTGTTCGTGAGGAGCCCCTTTGCCCGCGGTGTGGAGAACATGATGAGACAGTGGAGCATGACCGAGGACTGTGATGGGTTGATTATATTGGGCTACATCACCCTTGAGGTGTTGCGTTGGTCGACAAAGGACAAAGATCTCACGCGATAGCGGATTTGATGATGGCGATGATGGATACGGGCAATCACGGAAAGCCAGTCAATTTTTGCAATGTTGTTACATGGTATTTGGGAAGTGAGAAATAAGCTAGTGTTTCGAGAGCAAACTACCCATCGAGACCATATGCCATCAAATAGCAATTGGTAGGTTGGAAGAATACATGAAGGCTATGGAAGTTAGTAAACCACCGATTCAACAAGAACAAAGTTGGATAGATGGAAACCGTTGGAACCGGTTTTGTCAAGATCAATTCGGATGCCTCTCTAGTGGACAATGAATGGAGTGGGCTTGAAGTGGTGATCAAGGACAATAAGGGAGCGATGATATCCTCATTAATGAAACAAGTGCGCACGCTTGGAGGGTCGAAGTAGGCGAGGCAATGGCATGTCGGGAAGGGCTTCAACTAAAGACGGACTTAAAACTTTTGAGACCAATAACATCACTCTATATCATAGATTACTAAACGGATCAAGATCTATCTTACCGGGAAACATCGTGGATGATATTTATAATCGTTTTCCGCACTTTTCTTCTGTTATTCCTAGTTTTGTTAGAAAGTCGGGAACTTTTTAGCTCATTCGCTAGCTCGTTTTTCTTTTCATTTTGGGTGTAATGAACCATTGATTGGGAATGTCCCCGATCATATACGGCCGATATTGCCCTTTCGAGATTTCCTCCTAGTTGCTAATATATGCTATTTTCCGCCAAAAAAAAAATAGATTTGTACTCGGTGGTGTTTATTTGTTCCCAATAGGTGTTTTTTTGTCACCATAGAAAGTTTTTCTTTTTTTTTTCCGATTACAAAGTTTGTTCCATATGTGTGATTTTGTTTAGAAGATCGACGAGTCATTACTCGACGATACTACAATACATGACAAAAGTGAGGTTAATTTCTTTGATACGTGTTTTGTCCACCCCCTCTATTGCGATGTTCTAATTCTACGAATCGTCTGCAGATCTTTTAGGTTTAAATTTTTGTTTTAGACTTATACATGTTTATGTTCTGTCGGGCTTACAAGTTTCGTCGATGGTTGAAATTAACTTTGATAAAAAAAAATGTGTCTCATATTTTCCTATACAAACTTAAAGTAGGGATGTCAACGGGACAAGTAATCCCCATCCCCGTCTCGCGATCATGGAATCCCCTGTCAAGTGAGACAAACGGAAAAAAATTCCCCCATCCCCGCTTTTATTATTATTTTTTGTAAAAAATAATTTTTGAATATTTAAAAAATGATTTTTAATATTTAAAAATATATAAATTATAATAAAAAAGACTAATAAAACACTAATTATATAAAATAAATTAAAGACTTTTTGATTTATATATTTAATATGGATATATTTATAATATATTATATCTTTAATATCGGTTTCCCATGGGGCGGGAAATATGATCCGCCCCCGCCAACGGGAGAAAAAAATCCCCGTCCCCATCGGGAATTTTCGGATTCCCCACCCCATTCGGGCGGTTCTCCGGGGAATGGGGAATCTCCGCCTATCATTGTCATCTCTAACTAAAAGGCAACATAAAACAATAAAAGATAGAGTAATGTGCGGATAGCCAAGCTAGGTAGTCGTGTAGAATACTATAACTTCTAAATTCTTTGTCTTTTTAATTTGAAAAATTTTAAATTTAGGGCCTTAAGAAAATATTAATTAATGTGACATTTTTAATAGGATGTTAGGAAGATTGCAACGGCGCCCAAGGGGATTGTGGGAGAACTTTTTAGGGTGCATTTGGATGGGAGGATTTAGGATGAGGGATTTGAAATCCTTAACTAAATCTACACCCTTATTTGGATTATAAATTCAAATCAATGGATTTCAAATCCATCTTTAATTTATCTATATATATAATAATAAAGTACAAAAAGTATTGTGGACATTAGCATTTGAACCTAGCGCTCTACAAAACTTCAAGAGTGACAAATATTTAATTACTACATTGGACTTACTCTTAGTGCAACAAGAAACGGCTGAGTCAACTAACTTCTTCCCCTAACATAAGGAGCGGCCCTACCTGTATTTCGAATCATTCTTCTACATACATATTTTTGTGATTCCCATATATTTTTCTTGTTAGGTAAGCTAAATACTAAATAGATTTGGCAAATCCAGTACTGAAAGAAAAACAAAGTGGATATGCTAATCAGCTTATGAGATCATTTTCAGTCGTCCTCTTGTCTATTATTATTTATTATATACCCCAAAAAAAAAAGTGATTTTCATGAAGATCACAAGAAGGATTTAGGATAATGCTTGTGAACCTACCAAAATTAGGCATTAAAAAAATGATTTGTTGGGGAAATAAATTGCTGGCCGCTTCCAGTTGCATCAACGATTGCAAGTTGTTCGAGATAGTGACTCTTGAATTAAATATTTTGGTTAGACTTTTAGGACAATATAATATTTTATCAATTAACTATTACAATAAGTGTTGTACAATGTGGTTAGTGCCCCCAAAACTAGACCATCTTTGACTTGTGAATAGAAGCTAACATTAAGATGTTGCAGGTTGAGGGGTATACGAATTACTTGCTGTTTTATGAAGGAAATTAAATAAATCTCTCTATTTTCATTGAGAGAGAAAAGTGTTGGAAAACTTGTGAAGGAAATTGCACATTTGGGGTGCGATTTTCTTGGGAATCGATTGTCTAACGACAAAAGTAAAAATGTATTATTGTTCTATTTCGTGAGAACATCGAAATCGAATATTTGTTTGTCAAAATGATGTTTGGATGAAGGAGAAATTAAATCTTAAAGTGGAGTATTGGAATTAATTATAAAGAAAAAATATGTGTTTGTCTTCTTTGAAAGGTGGGTTTGTCCACATGGAAAAACTAAGGCATTTTAGACTAAGATATATAATTCCACCTTTTAGTAAGGTGTAAGATTATATCGCATGAGACTCTCTCTACACGCGCGCCGCAGGGGTGCAAACCACGGCTGATCGAGCTCCGAACTACTAACTTGTGTGCTAAGCGACGACTGCATTACCGAATATTGGACCTAAATCGAGCCACATAGTCTAGCCTATGTTTTACAGATTTTATTTTCGAAAATTTAAATTTATCTATAACAGTTGAAATTAATTCCCGGGTTTAATTTTTGAATAAAAACTCTGTAACAACAAAATTGTAGTTTGTGTAATGTTACAATAGATTGAAATTCTCACGATTAATTTCTCGGCTCTATAAGTATTTGAATTTTCCAAAGAATCAAACCACACTGCACTTGCATTCTAATACTCTCTGCATATTGTTCTATATTCCTCTTGGCCTCGCATTTTGGTGATAAAGTTCGGGCGTAATTTGATTCACGAGGAGAAAAAGGTAGTCCCGGTTTTCCGTCTTATCCTAGGAAACAGACGCCCAAATATAGGGGATGAATCTGTTTTTAAGGATAGTGTGTCAAACACACGATTCGGCCCATTTTCTGTTTTTCCAAATCCTGGAATTTATTCATACTTGTAATTCGAATTTTATTTAAATTCAGTTTTCAATTATTCCATATTATATAAACTGTATTGCAATAATTTTTGCTAACAAAAAGTAACAAAAAAGACCCCACTGTTTAATTGGGAAAATTGCAATTTTGGTCCCGTAACTATAGAGCAGAGCAATTTGGTCCCGTTCAATATTTTTTTGGCAAAAACACCCTGTAACTTCTTGACATTCTCAATTTCAGGACTGTTTTTGCCGGAAAATTGAATTTTGACATGACGCCTAGGTTGTCGCGCTTAAGGTGGAAAAATAAATTATTTTCAATTAATAATATCTTATATAATTGAAAATACTTAAATTAAATAATATATATATATATATATTTAAATATAAAAATAGGCAATAATATTAAAAAAACTCTTTTTAATACTTAACAAATTTAAATTGATTTTCGAACCATCAAATTGTTCTTCTTCAACAAAAGTATTTTGTTAAATCTCCATTTCGAGATCCTGGAAATCACCACCACAAGTTGAGAACAAGCCACGGGATCGCAACGTTGAAGGACCACCTCAACGTCTTCTTGGTTATGGAGCGAGTTAAGCTAGCATGAAGTGGCGGTGGCGTTGTTTGTTTCACGCATTACGTAAAAGAAAAAAAAAACGAAGAAGAAATGGAGAAAATTAAAAGAAAAGAAAAAAGAAATCGAAAAATATTTTTTATTTAATCAATGATATATATATATATTTAATTTTATAAGTTAAGTATTTTGAATTAAATAAGATATTAATAATTACAAATAATTTATTTTTCCACTTTGGCAAGTGCCATTTAAATTGGGTATGGTCACGTCGGTGTCATGTAAATTAAATATATCCAGCATGTACAAATTGGTCGGAGGAAACCTAAAATCCCCAATTAATTTAATTTTTCGGCATAAATTCAATATTCCGGCCAAAATGGTCCTTAAATTGAGACGCAAAAGGAGTTACGGGGTGTTTTGCCAAATAAAAACGGCGGGACCAATTTGCTACCTCTCTATAGTTACGGGACTAAACTCAATTTTCTCCTGTTTAATATATCCCCAAGATATAATTTATTTCAGATGTCATATGTGAAATATCTCCAAATTAGATCAGAAAATACTTGAAAAGTGACTCGAGTTTAGGGTTTTTTTTTAACAATATTTATGTTTGAGTTGAATGTTAATTCCAATATATTATCATGCGATCAGATTTCCTGTTCCACATTCATATTATACTACAATGGATGGATGACTCCTATACAATTATGTCATCATCATCTTGTACACGTAAAGCATTAATCAAATACAACAGAATACGAAGTCGAATATGATTCTGGAACACGAAATCTCAATCTATATTATCCTATACACATTTTCTACATTTTTTTTCAGTTTTTCTTTATATACTTTTTCTCTATACCTCATTCCTTGAATTATCACTATACAACACAAATTATTATAAAAACGTGGTATTCTGTTTATAAATGTGATTATTTGAATTTTAGGTATTTAGTTGTTTATTTATTTATGTTATCACCTTCAAATGTATTGTGTATATATATAATAGTCTATTACTTTATTATTTTGTAACATAATAAATATTATAATTAATTTTTATTAGATTGATGAGACCAATTTACTACTACTCGACAACAAATCCATTTGAACTTCAATCTAATTTTGGAAATACTACAAAAATCTATTAAATTAGTAGTCAAGTAGGTGACATGAAATTTCAGAGAGAGAGCGGGCATATCCCATGCGGGCTAATTAAACGATTGGGCCCAAAATTGGACATGGACTTCTAAGATTTGATTATTACGAGTTTAATATCAAGTGGTGGCGATGATTGATTCATGGATTCTTTTGTGTCTCTGGACTTTGATCTTTCAACAGGTGAAATTGAGGTAGGGATGCCATCAAAATGGGCTTCTTCCTTTGAATGATCCAATAGTTGTTGGGATCCTTTGTGGGCTTCTCGGTTTCTACCCCACAGGAAACTATAAAGTCCACCAATAAGCAGTCCACCACCTAAAACAATGCACCACAACATAAACAGATTAATGTTGAGATTCTAACCATATAAACATGGATGATAACAAATACATACGTGCAAAAAAAAAAACAAAAATGAATTATAGTTTTGTATTATAGATAATACAGTACACTAACTGTTATATAATACATTATTTAAATAATTAAATGTTAAAAATTATATAACTAAAAAACATAATATCGAAGTGTTTGGGCCATTCGACCAGTTTGACCAATTGGGTTTGGGTTAATTACAAAAAAAAAAACAGGATGTTTCAAAATTACAAAAATTGCCTTCAGTTTTCGTTTTGTCTTAAATTTACGGGCTAACTATAATATTTTGTAAATATCAGGATTTTTTTGAAATATTTTTGAAAATCAATGCGGGAGGAAAAATATAAGACAAAATCAAACTTCAAGGGATTTTTTGTAATTCTCGAAGTACTTTGGTTTTTTTTTTCGTAATTAGCCCAAACCTCATGGGTGTGTTTGTAATTATCCCTAGTTTTAATTGTTATTAGTTCGTGGTCTACAATGATAGGGCATAGAGATGTCAAAATCAACATGACCCGATAAAAAGACTGGGTGGGGGTTGCATTTTCATAGGTCCGGAAAGGACCCAGGCTATTTGGTTCGAAATCCAATTCGGAACGGTTGCCCCAGTATGTTTATGTATATTTTTCAAAGCATCCAAAAATGGGGACCCGTTTGAATTTTGGCTGGACAAGGCACGGTTTTTCTATATGACTCGGTGGACGAGTACCGGTCTGGCCCTTTTGACAGCTTGATCCTAATTTCTAAAACAGTGGTTGAAACAAAAATGGCCCTTATCACTATCTTAAGGAAAAATAATATACTAACCTTCCCCAGTGAAGAGTTTCCTTGAGGAAAAGAGCTGAGAATATTGCTGCTAAGATAAGTGATAATGGACCGAAAATTGCACTAAAAACAGGTCCTTTCTTCTCTATAACCCAAGCTTGCAACCAAATGCTTATACCTGTCACAACAATACCCTGCAATTTTCCACTGTCGATCAAACTATAATTACTGCAAAATTATCACTTGAAGTAGATTAAAATACATATACAGTTAAGTGACTTCTATGATTATCGCAAGGATCCAGTATTTACGGTGTATGAACCATTTCGGTCTCCTAAGCCCAATACAAAATATACTAATGAGTTTTAATCGATTTAAAATTATAGTTATTTGGGATAAATTGCAATTTTAGTCTTGTAATTATATGATACAACAAAATTTTGGTCATTTTTAAATTTTATTTGTGAAATGACCCTATAGCTTTAAAGTAATTCTCAAATTTAGTTGTCAATGTGCCGAACAAATTCAAATTTGCAATAAAATCTCAATTGAGTTGCACGTGGACCCAAATTTATTTTTTGGATTTTCATTTCTTCATTCGAATATTATAGTTTACACTGATCTAGCTGTTGAGTAAGGTGTTGAGGAAACCAAAATATTTGACCGCAAATTGGCTTGAGATCCGAAAATCCCCTATTTTTTTGTGTTAAGGTGCAATTTATGCGAAATTTTCAGAGCAATTTTGAGATTTTCGGAAAATTAAGGGCTAAAAATGACCAATTTTGCTGTCACTGTAGTTAGAGGATCAAATCTCCTTTTCCACACTTCATATTCCACTATATATTGGATGAAAGACATGTGCAAAACTATGACATCATCTTGTACACATGTCATTCATCTAATGAAATAGAATAGAGAGTGGAACAGCAACATGGTACATGAAATCTCAAAAGGAGAATATAAAAAGTTAAAGACTACGATGAACAAACGTACACAATAAGCCACAGATAAAAGATGAATATCCCATCCAAGTTTCCATGAGGATATATTCCTCTCCATGGCGGCACCATAAATTGTAGCTGTCACGCAACTGAACCCACACTGAAGAATTGTGAGCCGAAGTTTCCCTGGATATTGTTTCAGTAGTGGACCCTGTAATTAAAAACATATTTATGGAACAAAAAAGTTAATCAATCTTTAATTCATCTGCACGCATTAATTAGCCATTATTAATTAAGGGATAATTACAAAACGAACCTTTAGGTTTGGGCTAATTACAAAAAAAAAAAAAATGAGAATTCCTCTAGTTTGATTCTGTCTTAAATTTACAGGGTAACTGAAATAATATTATAGGTATAGGAGGTTTTTGAAATGTTTTTTGCTTATAAAAAAGAAATGTAAGACGACATCAAACTTCAATTTTTTTTTTTGCAATTTCCAAAAATATTGGGTTTTTTCTGTAATTAGCCAAAACCTCAGGGGTTCTTTTGTAATTATCTCATTAATTAATGATGATTAGACATTTAGCAAAAGAAAACCTGCATAGTTAGCCACATTGAATAAAAGACTTGTGCAGATATGGCGAGAAGAGAGCCCTTGATCCATTCTTGTTTCGTGCGAGCCCTTTCAAAAGAATATTGATGGGTTTCATTTGTTGAAGATGAATATAAAGCAGGGCCCTTGTAGAAAGTAAAGGCCATAGCTCCACAAAGATTTAGTATGGTGCCCAATACCTTAGCCATCCCATGCCATTGTGTTATGGCTAGGTTTTCAATCCTACATTTTTCAGAAATTAACACTCATTAGTAGAGTAGATCTGTTAAATTTTAATCAAATTAGTCCATGGTTTGAAGGTTAAGTAATCTTTTATTACAAACCAATGTCTCAATCCCATGAGGGAGAATCACATATACTACCCATAAACTTTTGTATAACTACAAAACAATTGAGTTATCTAATTTCAAAATGTAAATACTCCTTGACCATTTTTTTCTTCTATTTTACAAATGCTACCTATTAAAGGTGTTATTTGAAAAACACATAAATTTCAAGGAGGCATTTACAATATTTTCAAGAGAGGATATTTATAATTTTAAAATATAATTGTATAATTGTTTTTTTTGTTTTGTAATTAAACTAAATCTCTGAGCAGGCTTTATAAATCACGTGTATATATATATATATATATATATATATATACTTGGCAGATCGAGCTAGGGGGAATGCTGAGTCCCGACCCTATTTTTGTTTTTAATAGCTTATATCAGCAAGATTTTTGTATTTTTTTAGTATTGGCATTTATATTTTAAGAGGTTTTTATCCAACCCATCTCACTTTTATTTGTTTGCTCCAACATTGATCACCTACCCTTACTATCTTTTGGAATCATTGTAATGAAGAAGCATTTTTCTTAATTGGCATGCTAGTAGCTAGTAATATCAACACTTCATAATTATTATTCATTAATTTATTATAATTACCTTAAACAAAGAG
Organism: Rehmannia glutinosa; assembly: GCA_016081115.2. Lineage (NCBI taxonomy): Eukaryota > Viridiplantae > Streptophyta > Magnoliopsida > Lamiales > Orobanchaceae > Rehmannia > Rehmannia glutinosa. The sequence continues at coordinate 106,688 of JABTTQ020001264.1, forward strand.
CCATGACAAAAACCGATACTGGAACAATACTGAGGATGGCTGTACCAAATGTTGCAGAAATGTAGTCCAATCCAGCAAAGTACATATTGAAAGTCAAGGCCAGCCTTCAGTCATATGTATCCAAGCTTGTTAGCTACAATAATTAAATATACTTCTCCAAAACACAAGAAATTAAGCAATCATATAGAAAACAAAGAAAAAAATTACCCATGTGAAGAAACAAAGAAAATCTTGCAAAGTCCAGTCCATGTAATTGGAGGAGATCCCTTGCTGCATATTACCAAACGAAATATAAAAAATAAAAAAATCAAGAAACAACATTTTATGAGAAGATAACACACAAACACACACACACGCACGTCCAAGGGCGGGGAGGTCACATCCGCCCTACCCCCTCTTTTCTTTATCTTTTAAACCTGATTTTACTAAGAAATTAATTTTATTTTTGCTTTTTTTTGAGTTTTTCATCCTCTTACCCCACTTTTGTGGCGGCCACGCCATTGCACATGTCATGACACAAAACATAAGTAAATTTTTGAGTTTTTCATCTGCTCACCCACTACAAAAAAAAAAAACAAGGGAATTTCTACGAAAAAATCCGTTGTTATTTTGCCAATTTCTATTGGAATTATCAATTCTAATGAAAATTCAATAGAAAAGCATCATTGGTATAATGGCGTTGGAATAATAAAATTCCAACGAAAATTCCTATGGAAAAAATATTCCAACAAGATACCAAATGGTTTTGCTTATCGTTGGACTTTTCATTTGGAATTTTCCAACGGTATCAGAAGCATTGGAATTTTAATTGGAATTTTGAAAATTCCAACAATTTTTATTATGTTGGAATTATTTCGTTGGATTTTGATTGTTTTCTTGTAGTGACCCCACTTTAGGTGGCGGCCACGCCATTGTACATGACACAAAACATAAGTAATTTTTTTAATTTTTCATCCGCTCACCCCACTTTCGTGGGTGACTACGCCATTGCACATGACACAAAACAGAAGTAATCTTTTTCTTTTTTTTGAGTTTTCCATCCGCTCACCCCATTTTTGTGAGCCGGCTACCTTATTATTGCACATGACACAAAACAGAAGCCAAAATTTTCTTACCTATGGAAGAAGAAAGCAAATGGAAGCAAGGCAAGAGTGGCGAAGGCCTGTCGATATGCAACAAATATAGAAGGTTTCATCCCTGAGGACACAGCTACCTTTGATAACAATGTCATGCCTACAAAGCTTAACTGAATAAGTATCACTGCAATATAAGGCTTTTGTTTCTCCATTAAAGTGTGATACTTCAAAGCTACTCAATTTTTGTTTTGCAAATTTGCATGGGCAATATATAGGAAGGTGGATTTAATTAGTACGAATGCATCAATAGTGTGACCACTTGCACTAGTCAATAAATTAATTGCCAATTTATTCCCAACACACATTCTCTTCATTTTTCTTTCTTTCTATATTTAGCATTATTGATATCATCATTTTTTGTTTTTAGCTATAAAAAACACTAAAAATTACAAAACTACCTATGGGGTTTAGCCAAATAACAAGAAACTTCAGTTATATTTTATAGTTACAAATATATCCTTGAAGTTTGTATTTACCTAACAAATACCAATTCCGAGGCATCTTGAGGGTGCGGTTTTGTATGTTAAAAATAAATGTCATGCGGTGTTTGTAATTTTAAAAAATAACTGAGTTTTTTGGTAATTAGGTTAAACTTCATGGATAGTTTGTAATTGACCCCCAAAATATGATGGTGTCAATAATGCTAAATATAGAAAAAAAAATGAATAGAATGTGTGATTGATACTAGAGCTAACAAAATCGGCCCGGTCCAGCCAACTCACATATAGGGCAAGATAGAGCTTCATTTATAGTGGTTCGAAAAGGACCAGCATACCTACTTTGGCTCAATTCAAATGACCCGAAGCCAGATCAAAATACACTTGTTGGGCTGGGTTAGACCACAAGAAAAGAGACGCTGTGAATTTTTAGGTCAATCCGACCAGATTTTTTTCACTTGGCCCGTTGGATTAGAGTTGGGCTGGTCCGACCAACACATTGACAACTCTAATTGATATAATACCATCATAGGTATCTTAATGGCCGGGATTGGATTAAATTGTCCCACTCCAACTAATTAAATGAATGGCTAATTAGATGTTACTCAATTGGTATCACCTCGCTTCTTTGTAATTTTGACATATGTCCCATTTTGCTTTATTGTTTTCTTTTAATTAAGAAAAAACGCATGCACATGTTATAAGGTCGTACCCAAAATTGTTAGTAGGTAGCATCTAATTAGCCAAATGAACCCATAATTAAATATACTAATTTCCAAGTGGTATTCTACTTTTTAAATCTCCAAGTTGAATATCAACTTATGAATGCATACGTCACTAGTCGGACGTCATTAAACGTTGATCTTTGTTTTCGACCAAGTTTTTTTACTTTTACACCAAACCCTGAGATATTTAAGGAAGATTCCAGCAATTGGTATTGGTAGTCATGTGAAGTGTGAACTCTGAAATTGTTATAATCTTTATGGGCACTGAAAGGGTCAGTTACCCTAATGTTTAATCTAATTAATCAGATTTGTATGTTCAAAGTTATTTTGTAACATAGGAATATGCAACGTTCTTTATATTTAATTTAGGGGAATAGTTTTTCAGTTTTGTAACTCGGATTACTTAGAGATTTAGTCCTTTAATTAAGTAGTCACATTTGAATTTTGGTCTAAGATATATCACTACAAGAAAACAAGGAATTCCAATGAAAAAGATCTGTTGGTATTTGGCCAATTTCCACTGGAATTATCGATTCAACGGAAATTCCAATGGAAAAACACCATTGGTATAATGGCCGTTGGAATGACAAATTTCCAATGAAAATTCCTATGGAAAAAATATTCCAACAAGATCAAATGGTTTTGCTTATCGTTGGACTTTTCTCATTGGAATTTTCCAATAGTAGGCTGTAGATTGGAATTTCCATTGGAATTTTCAAAATTCCAACAGTTTTTATTCCGTTGAAATTATTTCGTTGGAATTTTATTGTTTTTCTTGTAGTGTATATATATTCTTCTAAAAATTTGGAAATCTAGTCCCATCTTTGATCGGAATTGTGTAATTTAACCGTGATTGCTTACTAGGACGATGAGTGCTAATGTGTCTAAAACATGTAGTTATTTTGGTAATTTGAAGCAAAAATTGACACGCCAAGTCACCAGAAAATGACGATAAAATTCAATGATTTAATATTTTTGTGGTAATCTTTTCTGTTAAGTATATATTTATGTAGTGTAAAATTATCAATCAAAGAAAGAGAAAGGGTAGATCTGGAGAACAAGTTGGAGAAAATTTAAAAGAAAAAACTACGTATATGGTGAATATGTACATGCATATATTTTCCTAAGTTAAATAAATTGTGTAGTATCCCTTGTGTTTAGTTTTGGTCTGTTTCTAAAAGTTAAATAAGTGAACAAGTTGCTCGCATGGCCTATTTTCTAGATAAACAATATATTTATTATATTATAAATGTCTAAACATGCACTTGTGAATCTGTGGCGACGTGTTTACGTGTGTCTCGAGTGTCGCACTAGTTTTTCCAAAGACCGACTGCTATACTCTGGATCAGCAGACTCCCTGGACCATAGTACAAGTTCAAGTAGACTTCAAGCTGTTCAAGTAACTCTTGGCCTCTCTTTGGAGAGGTCAATGGTTCGAGTTTAAGACAATGGTAGAACAATTAATATTGGTAACTTTATGTTGAAACTGATTTTAAAAATTGAGTTTTGACCTGATTTTGACCAATTTATTAAGTGGGTTCATGTATTTGTTGTAGGAAATAAATGAGATAAACGCAATCTGCACCGTTGGTAGATGAGCATGACTTTAGCATTTTGAATTTTTCAAAACCAATATCGGGTGAATGAGAAAAAAATGCATAAAGTTCGCCACTTAAATGCCTTTTATATATGGGATATAAAATGGTGGGAATATGGAAAACCATATCCCACATAGAAAACATATTAAATGTTTGACTAGTTTATATAGAGCTTCACCACTAATAAGGGTAATCATATGGAGCTCCTTATGGTACACCCTAATGAACCAAGCCAATTTTGACTAGCTTAGCTAGCTCAAATAGCACCGGGGATGGTGCGGAGCACCGTCTGAGTCAGGGTCGGGCACGTCCCATTGGGCGCTTTAGAGGCGCACTTTGCACTTCGCATCGTCGCGAGGAGCCTTAAAATTTTGGAAAATCGTGTAAGTCAATGCTACGATAATCTAGAGGGGGTGAATAGATTATCTCCATCATTTCGATTTCGCCCTCTTTTTACAATCGAATGCTCAAACACAATGATAAAGGTGCGGAATGAAAACAACACACGTCGATTTAAAGAGGTTCAACCCACCTAGGGCCTAATCCTCTACCACCCCAAAGATATCCAGGGATGGATTTCGAAAAAGAAAAAGAATTTTATTAATTACCAAAATTAATACAAATTCAACTTACAACACCTTGAAGAGCACCACACTCTTCTTCAACACCACCTTTGGAGATTACCACAATCTCCTTTGAAGATTACCACAATCTTCCTTCAACGACACCTTGTGAAGATTACCACAATCTTCAACCTTGAAGAATACCAAATTCTTCAACACCTCAATAAGAAGATCACCACAATCTTCTTCACCTATCACCTAGATCATCCAAGTGTGTTCTTACCACAAGAACACTCACAAGGATATCTTGTGTTTGAATGATAACCAAAAATCAAGATTACAACTCAATAATGAATAATACAATTTGAGTGCAAGGTGTAATCAAGAATAGCCTAGACCTCAAGGATGTGAAAAGTGATAAGCTGGCAAATTTACAACAAGAATAATAACAATGAAAGACCAAGTATTTGCTTGAAGTGTATCTTGTTGTGTTGTATCTCAATTGTTATATAGGTTGCTCCAAAACTTCTCTATTTATAGGAGATGATTGATCAAGCATAGGCTCCTTTTGGGGATTGAAAATCTACTGAAAAATACAATTAAAATCAAGAATATAGTGTTAGAAATCAATCCCACAATTTAAGGAAATGTGTCTCATTGTCAAACGGTCATATTTTTGTTGTCAATACTGCAGGCGGCCAAATAAATAAGAGAAATAAGAACACTTTGAAAAATTCAACAGGGCGACCGGTCGACATAGGCTTCACCGGTCGACCCTGCCTCAACCGGTCCCCTAATTAAAAAGACGAAGAGATTTTGTTCGGTTTCAATGCCAAACATGCAGTACCGGTCGCACTGGGCGACCGGGTCAACCTCGTTCTATTTTTACTTCCGTCCCATTTTTGTTTCTAAAAACATCTTCAGTACGGGTTGCCCTATAGGGCGGCCGGTCGACCACGAGACAGAAATATTGTCCAATTTTTGTCAAAAGTAAAACTCAAGAAATACTCCGAAAATTTAGTAAAAACATTTTAAACTGATCGAGAGTATTTAGACAACATTTAGGAACCTGTTATAAGAGTAAAAACCCATTGATAAAAAATCAATAAAAGTGTTGTCCAATATTATCAAAAATAAACTTGAGGAAATACTCCGGAAAATATTAAAACCATTTAAATCATTTAGGAGTATTTGGACAACCTTTAAAAACATTGTTTTGGTGATAAAATAAAATCATCAAAATTAAGATAAAAACATGTATCAAACAATCTCCCCTTTTTGATGATTACAAACCAAAACAATTTTAACAAAAACTAAGAGAGCGTTTTTAGAAATGATTTTCCGGTAAAAGCATTTGACCGTTTGGAAGCAACAAAATTTCCAAAAAATATTAAAACAACCAAGTAGGGAGTAAATATTTTTCAATAATAAGCACAAGCTCCCCTATCAACAAGCATATCAAGAATAATGTAAAAATAATTTTCCATAAGCTAAAAGCTTTAGCTTTTACAATTTGTTCAAGAGCTTATAAGCTCCTGTCACAAAACATCATTAGAACCGTATATAAGTCCATACTACAACCAAAGGACCATGATTCATACATAACCATAATGCACCAAGTGGACTAAATATGATTAACCATAATGCACCAAGTGGACTAAATATGATCCACAACTTATGGCTTTATGAAGCCATAACTTATAGCTTCTTTTTTAAAGCTTATCTTAGCTTTTCGTTAAATCATTTAGGAGTATTTGGACAACCTTTAAAAACATTGTTTTGGTGATAAAATAAAATCATCAAAATTAAGATAAAAACATGTATCAAACAAATCGAACTAGGGTTTGGTCCGGTGGCTCGGTGGACGTGGCATGGCGGCTCGAGGTAGTAGTGACTTGGCGAGTCGTATAGTTTGTGACACGTGGCACATAGTGGCGCCGACAGACACGTCTGTTCACCGACGGGCACCATGATCGACTCTACTACCCACCGTGTGGGGCGTATGCCAAAAGGCGTGTACCTTGATTGGATGCGATTTGGACCATCGATCGCAGATGATGATCACATGGCGTGATCTCGACGGTCATGGTCGATCTGTTCATTTTCTCGCATAAGTCCATCTTAGAGAGTTGAAAAGCCATCATAGTGTTCGTTGTACTTGCGATTTGTAGTGCAACCATCGCAAGTTTGTTGCCTTTGTATCTAGGAGACGATTGCCATTTTTTGTACGCATCGTGAGCAGTAATCTCGTCTTGAAGAGAAAGAGTCCAACTCTTTCCTCGATATTTTGTTTTCATACCGACACTCGCTTTCAAATTTATGCAAATCGTTTGATATATATCAACCAATTTTTCCAACATTTCAAGAAGTAGTGTGGGAAGTCGAAACTCGGTGGGAACTTTGTGGTTGGATAAAGAGGAGTCTAACATGGAGCAATCACTTGGGGGACGACTCATTGACGTGTAGTTGAGGATATTAGGGACTTGTGAGCCATTATATTGTGCATTCTCACGGTTTACATGAGGCCTCCCGACGGGCCGAGATCTGTTTCCGGGACTAGTCATGTGAGAATATAAAATCTCTGTAATAAAAAAAATGTGGAAAAATAAAAATAAAAATATAAAAAAATTAGTAGAGTAGTCCATTACCCGCCCCAAACCCGATGGGTTTTAAAATCTTTATCCATTACTCGTCACGTGACCCATTTAATGGGTCCAAACCGGCCCATTCAAGACGTGTTTAATACTAGATCGGTTTCAACCCTCCCTTTACAAGATAAGTGTTGGAAATTAAACTTGATTTAGCCCAAGTAATATTGGGCTTGGAAGATTAATTTTGAGATAAAAGAAAAGAATGAGAGCCCAAGCCCAAATGGCCCAAGTTCTAGAATATATCTAGAAAAGTCTTATGAAGATATCTTAGATATTATATGTAGGAAATCTTGTAGAATATTCTAGTAAAGTAGATATTTTGGAGGATGATTCTAGTGGATGAATTATAGCCATTAGATCAAATAAATCCTAGCCATTGGTTAGGAAGTTGTACTAATATAAATAGGGGTGTCTTGATTATTTTGTAACAAGCCAAAATTTTGAGAAGAATCAATACAAGCAAATATTTCTCCACCAAAAACTCTCTTATATTTCTTAGCCTAAATAACCTCCCCCCCTACTACAAAGGAAAAATAATTCCTCTACCAACTTCCAATTTCTAAATAACCCCTTCTTACCTAAATTGAGATAACCTTCCTCCAACAAAAAGTGGTATCGTGAGCCACAAGATCACTTGTGGTTTACATAAAAATATGGCAAATGGTGTGGCTTCCTTTCAAGTCCCTATGCTCAACACAAGCAACTATGATAATTGGAGTATCAAGATGAAGGCCCTTTTGGGTGCACATGAAGTTTAGGATATTGTAGAAAAATGTTATGTCGAGCCACAAGACGAGGCTACACTATCCCAAACTCAAAAAGATAATTTAAAAGATTCAAGGAAGAGAGACAAGAAAGCTCTCTATCTCATCTACCAAGCTTTGGATGATGATGGTATCGAAAAGATCTTAAGTGCAACTACCGCCAAGGATGCATGGGAGAAGCTTCAAACATCTCACAAAGGAGCCGAGCAAGTAAAGTGCACGTCTCCAAACATTAAGAGGTGAATTTGAAGCTTTACATATGAAAGAGTCCGAATCTATTTTCGACTATTTTCCAAGAGTTTTAGCGGTTTCTAATCAAATGAAAAGAAATGGTGAAAAGTTAAGTGATGTGAGAATTATGGAAAAGATACTCCGTTCTTTAAATCCTAAATTTGAGCATATTGTCGTAATAATTGAAGAAACAAAAAATTTGGAGGAGATGACTATTGATCAATTATTGGGGTCATTACAAGCATATGAAGAAAAACATAAAAAGAAACAAGATATTGTAGAACAACTTTTTAAAATGCAAGTGAAGGATAAAGAAGAAAGCATGAGCAATGAACGTGGTCAACATGGAAGAGGTCATTTCCAAGGACGAGGCGGCGGACGAGGCCGTGGTCGTGGACATGCACGAGGAGGTTTCAATAATAATGAAGAGAGAAGAGAATACCCAACTAGGGATGTCAACGGGCGGGGCGGGGTCGGGGGAGCCATCCCCATCCCCGTCCCCGCGACCGCGGGGAATCCCCGTCCCCGTCCCCGTGAGACAAACGGGGAAAATTTTCCCCCATCCCCCCCGCGGGATCCCCCCCACGGGGATTCCCGCCCGCTTTTTTTTTATTTTTTTGCAAAAAAATATTTTTTTTAAAATAATCATTTTTAAATATTTAAAATATATAAATTATATAAAATAACTAATAAAATACTAATTAATAAAATAACTTAAAGATTTTTTCATTTTATTATATTTAATGTGGATATATTTATAATATATTATATATATATTTAAAATATTATATTATATATTAATAATTCGGTTCCGTGAACGGGCGAGATCCCGCGGGCGGGCGAGAGTATGATCATCCCCGCCTTGATCCCGCCAACGGGGAAAAAATCCCCATCCCCGTCCCCACGGGGAAAATTTCGGGAATCCCGCCCATTCGGGCGGATCCCCATGGGGAACGGGGATTCCCCGCCCCACCGCCATCTCTATACCCAACCGGTGGACGTGGGAGGAGCAATCCAAGAACAAGGTACGAAAAATCACAAACTAAGTGTTATAATTGTCAAAAATTTGGACATTATGCTTAGAGTGTAGAGCTCCCAAAAACAAGGTTGAAGAAAAGACCCACTATGTGGAAAATAAAAAGAAGAAGATGTCAATTTGTTACTAGCATACAAAGGTGGTGATGGAAGACAAGACAACACTTGGTACTCGATCTTGGTGCAAGCAACCATATGTGTGGAAGAAGAAACATGTTTGTGGAGCTTGATGAATCGGTGAGTGGCAATGTTTCTTTTGGAGATGAGTCTAAAGTCCCGGTCAAAGGAAAAGGTAAAATTTAATCCGCTTGAAGAATGGAAATCATCAATTTATTTCTAATGTCTATTACGTTCCAAATATGAAAAGTAATATCTTGAGTTTGGGACAACTCTTAGAGAAAGGCTATGATATTCACATGAAAGATCGTAGTCTTTCTATAAGAGATGATAGAAATAATTTAATCACTAAAGTGCCAATGTCAGAAATAGAATGTTCTTATTAAATATCCGAATGATGTAGCAAAATGTCTCAAAGCTTGCTACAAATATATATCTTGGCTTTGGCATCTACGATTTGGGCACTTAAATTTTGGCGGATTAGAATTACTATCAAAGAAAGAGATGGTAAGAGGATTACCTTCCATCAATCATCCCGATCAACTATGCGAAGGATGTCTATTGGGAAAACAATTCGTAAAGAGTTTTCCAAAGGAATCAAGCTCGAGATCACGAAGCCCCTGGAGCTCATACACACCGATGTTTGTGGACCAATCAAGTCAAGCTCTCTCGGTAAAAATAATTATTTCCTCCTCTTTATTGATGATTTCTCTAGAAAGACACTGGGTATATTTTTGAAACAGTAAGTCGAAGTGTTCGAAGCATTCAAGAAGTTCAAAGCTATGGTGGAAAATGAAAGTGGATGCAAAATCAAGGCAATGCGATCGATCGTGGAGGAGAATTCACATCTAAGGAGTTCCAAGAATTTTGCGAAGCAAATGAATTCGACGTCCCTTGACGGCCCCAAGATCCCCAAAGAAATGGCGGGCCGAGAGAAAGAATAGAACAATTCTTGAAATGGCAAGGTGCATGCTCAAAAGCAAAAGGTCGCAAAGGAGTTCGGGCTAAAAAGTGGCGTGTGCGGTGTACCTATCAAATCGTTCACCAACCGAAGTGTGTGGGGAAAAACACCACAAGAAGCTTGGAGTGGAAGAAACCAGGTATCTCTCATCTAAAAGTATTTGGAAGCAAAGCATATGCACATGTACATGACGAGAGAAGAAGTAAGCTTGATGACAAAAAGCGAGACATTCATCTTCATCGGTATGACTCAAATTCTAAAGGTTATAAGTTATATAATCCAAATACTAAGAAGCTTGTGATAAGTCGAGATGTAGAGTTTGATGAAGAATCAAATGGGATTTTGGCTCCCAAAACAACTTCAATTTCTTTCCGGATTTTGAAGAAAATGAGCCGAGACCGATCGAGCCAACAATAGAAGTTCAAGAAGAGCCAACTACTCCATCCACTTCACAATCAACAGTGAAGGAGACTCGCCACCATCATTTCTAAATGAAAGAGGCATAACACGTGCAAGGAGTCTAGAAGATCTTTATGAGAACACCGAGAGAATAGATGATATAACACTTTTTCTCGTCTACTTGCAGATTGTGAACCCGTGACTTTTGAAAAAGCAATCAAAATAAAAGATGGAGAGATGCTATGGATGAGGAGATACAAGCAATCATGAAGAACGACACGTGGAGAGTGACCTCACTTCCAAAAGGACATAAGGCTATCGACGTCAAGTGGGTGTACAAAGCAAAGAAGAATGCTAAAGGAGAAATTGAAAGATATAAAGCAAGGCTAGTCGCAAAAGGCTATAGTCAAAGAGCGGAATCGACTATGACGAGGTATTTGCTCCAGTCGCTCGCTTGGAAACAATAAGGCTTATCATTTCTTTAGCAGCTCAAAATAGGTGGAAGATTCACCAGATGGACGTAAAGTCAGCTTTCTTAAATGGAGTTCTCGAGGAAGAAGTCTACATTGAGCAGCCAAAGGGCTATGTGGTGAAGAATGAAGAAGATAAAGTCTTGAAGTGAAGAAGGCTCTATATGGATTAAAGCAAGCACAAAGGGCATGGAATAGCGGGATCGATAAATACTTGCAAGAGAATGGGTTCACTAAGTGCCCGCACGAACATGCACTTTATGTCAAGGTCAGAAAAAATGATGTTTTGATCGTGTGTTTATATGTGGATGACTTGATCTTCACAGGAAATAATCCAGACATGTTTGAAGAGTTCAAGAAAGCAAATGACAGAGAATTTGAGATGACTGATATCGGGCTTATGGCATATTACCTCGGCGTTGAAGTTAAACAACAAGAAGATGGGATTTTCATCTCGCAAGAAGGCTACACAAAGGAGATTCTCAAGAGATTCAAGATGGATAACTGCAAGCCTATTAACACACGGTGGAGTGCGAGATCAAGCTATCAAAGTATGATGGAGAAGAAAAAGTGGACCCGACATTGTACAAAGGTTTGGTTGGAAGTTTGCGGTATTTGGCGTGCACAAGACCCGACATTCTCTATGCCACCGGTCTAATAAGTCGATACATGGAAAATCCAACCACTACTCACATGAAGCGTCGCTAAAAGGATTCTTCGCTATCTCAAAGGTACGATCAATTACGCTTATTTTATTCAACAACTAATTATTATAAACTTGTTGACTATAGTGATAGCGATTGTCCGGAGATGTGGATGATCGAAAAAATTACTCGGCTTTGTGTTCTTCATGGGAGATACCACATTCACTTGGATGTCAAAGAAGCGGCCGATAGTCACTCTTCAACCTCGTGAAGCTGAAACGAGTCGCGATGCGGACAGCTTGTGTTTGCCATGCAAGTATGGCCGAGAAATTTGTCAAGGAACTGGGAATGACACAAGAAGATCCAACTAAGATTTGTCTCGACAACAAGTCGGCTATGGCATTGGCAAAAGAATCCGGTGTTTCATGATCAAGCAAGCACATTGACACTCGCTACCACTACATACGAGAATGCATATCGAGAAATGACGTGCAAGTGGAGTATGTGAAGTCTCAAGATCAAATTGCGGATATCTTCACCAAGCCACTCAAGCATGAAGACTTCATACGACTTAGAAGTTTCCTCGGAATGACAAATCAAGTTTAAGGGGGTGTTGGAAATTAAACTTGATTTAGCCCAAGTAATATTGGGCTTGGAAGATTAATTTTGAGATAAAAGAAGAGAATGAGAGCCCAAGTCCAAATGGCCCAAGTTCTAGAATATATCTAGAAAAGTCTTATGAAGATATCTTAGATATTATATGTAGGAAATCTTGTAGAATATTCTAGTAAAGTAGATATTTTGGAGGATGATTCTAGTGGATGAATTATAGCCATTAGATCAAATAAATCCTAGCCATTGGTTAGGAAGTTGTACTAGTATAAATAGGGGTGTCTTGATCATTTTGTAACAAGCCAAAATTTTGAAGAAGAATCAATACAAGCAAATATTTCTCCACCAAAAACTCTCTTATATTTCTTAGCCTAAATAACCTCCTCCTACTACAAAGAAAAATAATTCCTCTTCCAACTTCCAATTTCTAAATAACCCATTCTTACCTAAATTGAGATAACCCTCCTCCAACAATAAGGTCCTAAAATAACAAAAATCATCAAAATATAATTCTTCAAAACTTGATTTCACAAATCTTTGAGCTTTTCATTTATATTTCCAGATCTGCAGGGATTCACTTATCAAACATCAGATAAGATAATTCAAAGATATGTTATTCAAAATAATTTATTCTTCATAACAAATTTTTTAAAGTAGTGTTATAATACAAAAATACCACCTGAAATTGAATTTAATGTTTACCCCATGAACATGTCAATATAACATTCACCCGGCCTGGATCAAATTTGAATTTAATGTTTAAATAAGGTTACCCTTAATAAATTAGTTTTAGTATATTTTGAATATTTATGCCTCAATTTTGATTCTAAAATTAATTAAAAAAATAAATTATATTTTTTAAAAATGTAATATGTAAATTAAGTAATTCAAATTCAAAAAAATAAAAAAGACTATATTAATAAATGAGTATATTAATGCACAGAAATACTAAACATGAAATTGTTTTGATTATTTGAATTTCAGATAAAATACTGACTATATAATCTAAATGACTTTACAGATATATACGAAATTATGAATAAGTATATTTTTGGATACTTAATATATATATATATATATATATATATATATATATATATGGAGGGGATCTGTGAGACCACCCTCCTAGGTTAGTCCATAGGACCAAATCTACACCATCCAAATAGTATATCAATGGCCAAGATATATTACAATATATAAAATATTTCATAAGTAAGTATACAACAATGAAGGGATAAAATAGGAATCCGGAAATTAAATATATAACCGCTTCCTAATAATTAGGGATGTGATTTTGTATTGATCATGTCCCCATAATCAAGCGATTCAACTTTTCTTTCTCTCCTTCCTATTCGAACCTCGCAAATTATTCAAATATGACAACAAAATCGTGCAACAATTAATGAAAAGTATACAATTACACTAAACTAACTATACATTAAAACATTACTAAGTATACATAAACAATTAACTAAGTATACAATTACACTAAACCAATTGTACATTAAAACTTTACTAGGTATACAAAAATATTTAACTAAGTATACAATTACATTGAACTAACTATACATTAATTAAAATAATACTAAGTATACGTAAACATTAACTAAGTATACAATTACATCGAATTACTTATATAACTAAGTATACAATTACATTGAACTAAGTATACAAATCCACGTAACTAAGTATACAAATTTACTAAACTACTTATATAACTAAGAATACGATTCCATCGAACCAAGTATACAAATCCATTTGAACTAAATATACAATAAAACATGCCTAAGTATACAAGTCCACCGAACTAAGTATACAATAAAATGACTGTTCACAAATATGGCGGAAAGAGTTATCAATTTTGAATAAAACGCTTGAAGTTGATGATTTTTCCTCCCTAAAAATCGAGTAATCGAAAAGGTATGATTATGTTTCCTTAAATATAGCTAATAACCGTCCAATTAACATAAATAATTAAATATAAAGTACAATTATACCCTTATATGTCTAAATTAACCAAAATGATCTACACCATCCAAAATTTTAAATCAAGAGTCCATGGACTAACCTAAATATATATATATATATATATATATAATTTTCTTACTTGTTGATCATTTATATTTTCAATATAATATTTTAGAAAGAAAAAAAAACAATTCATCCTTTTTTATAAACATCTTTGCTCAAATAACAAGATTTACTGTCCAAAAGCGTATAGTCAAACCAATTGAATGTTGTTTCATTGGTTTTATGAATAATATTGAGTATTCAGTAGGGGTGACGCTTTATTAATACTATGTTTTGTCCCCTGAAAAAAAAATACTATGTTTAGGACTATGAATCCTATCCAAGAAAATAAAACAACGAAAAAAAATATAAAATATATAACTAAATTAAGTTTACAAAAACATAATTATGCATCTTGGTTAAAAAGATTAAGATTCAACTAAATCAAACAGATAAAACATTATTTGAATTCATATTATCAAAATAAATTTTCCGTATTTAAACAAAAGTATTACTTTAATGTTTTTTTTAATTTGAATACCTCAATAACATACAAATCACTTTTTTAAATTATTTTTTTGTCTAATTAAAAAAGAACTTAAATCGAAATTATTATGGAATACATATTCAAAATATACTAAAAACTATTATAAATTCATTTTCGGTTAAGGTTAATTTTATCCGAATACTAAATTCAAATTTAATTTAGAGGTAGCTGTTATGTACTTATATTTGCAAATTCTGGAGCTAAATATAATGCTACCTCGAATAAAGTTTTAGGTATCTTACTGTATTTTGCCTTTAAAGTTTTTTGACCATTATTTGTGAATCGACCAATGAATCATAGAGAAAGATCTACGCGGCACCTTCATCGGGATTCAGATTTCTGTTCCATATTTGTGTTATACTTCCTGCATTACATTTATCAGGATGAATGACACATAAATATTTTAAACAATCAAAGAACTCATTTTTATCTCTTTCACATTTGTCATTCATCAAGATGAGTGGGAAAAATAAGTGGAAAACCAATTTAGAAGGAAATATGTTCTCCTTCATTGTGATATTATATGGGATCGATTTTCGGCCCACATTCTTGCTCCATTCACTATTCTACTATATTGGATGAACGACACTTATACATCTATGATATCATCTTCATACATACGTCATTCATCCATTTAATAAAATAAGAAGTGTAACATGAATGTGGAACGTAAAATCTCAATCAGATTATACATGTTACACCACGTGTCGGTAAACTTAGTGTTAGACATGTCAAACGGGCCGGGGGCCAGCTGGCCCGCCAGCCCACCTAGACCCGCCTTCCAAGCGGGCGGTTTAGCCACTCACCACTCAGGCGGGCGGGCCGGGCTGAATAAAAATATAAAAGTGTAGGCCCAGCTCGGCCCACTAGCCCGCCTCTAGTGGGCCGGTCCCGGGCCTGGGCCGGGCTTCACGAGCTGGGCCAACGGGCCTGGCCTGTTTTTTTTTTTTCTTTTTTTATGTGTGTTCTTATGTTAAGTATAAATGAATCTAATATTCATATCAAAAATTGAGTTGCCAAGGTGGTAGGTTTTACATCTCCTACCAAGAGGTCAAGAGTTCCAATCCCTTACAATACATTTATTAAATATTTTACACTTAATGTGGTACGCATTTTGCAGAGAATATTTATTATGTTATAGTATTTTTCCAATATTAAGTAAACATACATTCCAGATATACTAATAAAAATTAAGTTGGCATGATGGTTTGGCAACATGATTGTGTCTTGGAGGTTTGGTGTTCAAACCTCTACTACCTCAACATAATTTTAAATATTTTGAATCTATTTAAAAAGATAAAAAAAAAAAAAAAAATAGCCCAGCCCATCCGGGCTGGGTCTGAACCGGTCCCGGGCTCAGGTGGGACTGGGCCGGGCTCAGGTGGGCCTGGGCCGGGCTCAGGTGGGCCTGGGCCGGGCTGGGCTGGGTTCATATATTTGGGCCCAATTGGGGCCCAGCTTATACTACTAGGACCGGCCCGGGACACCATTACTATTCATGGGCCGGTCCTGGGCCAGCCCGAAGTGGGTCGGGCCCGAGCTGGGCCGGGCCAGCCCAGCCCACTGACACCTCTACTTAGTGTGTGGATGAAGGATACATATGATTTCAGTATAATAGATCTACACAAGTCAGATACACACCATGTGTACCATCTAATTTATAAGACCATTTTGATATCTTAAAACAAGATCCCCAGGCCACGTCAATTTACAATTTGTAATCTGGAATTCAATTTGATTTCCAATTTGATCATTTTCATCACGTTCCTCTTTTAGGTTGTTTGGCATTTTCATTTGTCGGAGGAAATACATGGGACGCGGCGAATCCAGAAAAATACATTATTTTTTTATGACTCAAGTGTATAGTTACTGCAGTAATTGTGGACTTACATGACCTTTTCCTAAAAAAATTATTAAAACAAAGAACATTTTCGCATAAAGTTACGAATATGCTCGGACATCTAATTATTTTTGTATTATTTAATCTCTTTTAGTGTGTTCACTTGTTTGTCACAAAATTCTCAACCTGATTCACTGTCAATAATTTAATATATTTTTGGCATGTTGATATGACTCCATCGAAAAATCAGAAGATTTATGGTAGAATACAATATTTTTTAGTAATCATTTAATACAATTACATTTTGATAAGAAAATAATTTTATTAATTAATTCAAACTACATCGTATAAGACATAAATAAGTTTGTTAAAAACTATAAAAATGAAACTATGAAAAGATTTATAGCATTTAAGTTAATAACAAATATAAGCTTAAAACCTACAATTAAATTTTTTTTATAGTACTTATAATCCCCATATGCCGTGAATCAAAATCAGCAATTTATTGAAAATCATAATCTGTTTTATTATAACTGTCCACCAAATCGAAAATTTATTTGTCTGAATCACCAATATAAGAAAAATATTGCACCAAGACGATAATAAACAACACGCAATATCGCGATGAATTAAATCACAAATAAGAAAAAATAAATAAACAACTCAGATGTATGTGAGAAAATTACTTATTGAGAAAATAAATTAATAAGAAATATGTAAATACGGTGATTTCAGGAAAAAAAAAGAGAGACTGAAAATCACTCTTAACGATGAAAAACAGAGACTTTGAGAGAAAAGAAGATTAGGTATATTTATTTAATACAAATTGCAGGTGTGAGTGGAATCGCAGAAGTCTCGATTCGTTGCATATACGATTTAGGTATAATTACAAAAATTACAAATTAATTAGTACGGTTTAATAATTAATATCAAGTGGCGGCGATGATTTGATTCCTGACATCTTTTGTGTCTCTTGCCTTTGATCTTTCAATGTCTGAAGAGGTAGCGTTGTCTTCAAGATGGGCTTCTTCCAATGAATGATCCATTTGTTGTTGGGCTCCAATGTGGGCTTCTCGATTTCTACCCCACAGGAAACTATAAAGCCCACCAACCAGCAGTCCACCACCCAAAACACTGAACCACAGTCAAGCATAACTGATTAATTTTGTGATTCAGTCTCTAACGTACACTTATAAGCAGTGTTTTAAAAACTAGACCGGTCAGCAAACCGATCGTGCTACCGAATCACGATTCAATCGATCGGACCGGTCCAATCGGTTTAATAAAAAAGAATAAAATTTCTTATATATAGTATATAATAATATATTAATATGTCAAGTATTATAAAAATAACTAAAACAATATCTTATATAGCTCAAAATTCAAATAATCATATAAATGTAGCAAACACAAAAATAAAAACTCTAAAATTAGTTAAAAAATAAAAGTAATTTAAAAATGATTATGGCGGTTCAATCGGTTTTGGCGGTTCAACAGGTTTTTAGTCGGTTTTGGCGATTTTGACCGATTAAACGCGAAAACAATTTTAGAGGCCTAATCGGACCGGTCCAACCTCCAGTTCTAGATTCAACGGTTGGCCCGAACGATCGATCCGATTTTTAAAGCGAGTGCTTATAAGCATGGTTAACAACAACTACTCTCTCCAAGTTCTAGGCAAAAACACATATTAGGAAGCGTATTAAAATACTCAATATACCTTTAATTAATGATAAATGATAGTTTGGAAAAAACAAAATCTAAGCATTAGTGTTATTTGTAAAATGATTCATTTAAGGGTAATTGGGAGAAACACTTTCATCATCACCTTGAAAATGTATAAACGTCATTTCTTTTGGAAAACAATTATGTGCCAAAACATCACTTATTTTGAATAGGAGAAAATACATGTGTTTGATGTTTCATTAAAGTAAGTGTTTTCAAAACCGGTGATCAAAATCGGTTGTTATTCAATCGGCCGACTGTTCAATCTCTAGTCTAATGGGTATAATGAAAATGAATTATAATTTTTATTAGAGAAGGTCTTATATGAGACCGTCTCATGGACTTAAGTTCGTGAGACGGATCTTCTAATACACAAAAACATGGGGTTTTTTTTTTATGGGTTTGGGTTCAAATCTTATTTTATATAGGATATGTCTCATAAAAATGCACATGAGACCGTCTCATACAAGTTTTTGCCTTTTATTATGGGAGTGTTTGCAAACACCGAAAATAAGTACTTTTTAGGTTTTTTGCTTGAAAAAAGCATTTTTAGTGTTTGCATATACCAATTTCTCGCTTCTAATTCTACTTCATTTTATCGAGAATCTAAAAGCGTGAGAGAGGGTGCTTTAGATTCTACTTCGCTTCTAATTTAAATTTTACAAATAAATAAGTATTTTTAGTACTTTTTCACCAAACACTCTAACTTCTCATTCTCAACTTTTAATTCTATTTGCAAACACTACCAACTTCCCGATTCTCAATTACTTCTACTGCTTTATAATAAATCACTTCTTCTAAAAGCGAAGTTTTTGCAAACACTCCCATATATAAATACAATACACTCATTGTTATGTAATACATTTTAAATCTAAAAAACACAATATCGAAGTGTTTGAACTGTTTGATCGGTTTGACCGATTTGACAATAAAATAGTTTTCGAGGATAATCAATTGGACAAACCACTAATTATGGTTGAAATTGGTAGAACGTAGAGTCACAAAAACCGCCCGATCTTTTCATCGCGCCGAGCTAAACTAATTTCTTAGGCCTAAAGGGACTTGGCCCAAAAAGTTAAGGTGGTCGGCCTAATATATTTATGTGTATTTTCATAGCATGAGCGAACTTGCCCCCTCCCCCCCAAAAGAAAAAGGATCGATTGAATTTCGGCGAGACACGACTAGATTTCTCTCTGTAACCTGAATGGCGTAACCGTCCCAACTCATTTGCCAATTTGGTCGAGGGTGGAGAGAGGGGTCAACCTACCCCCCCTCTTTTTTTTTCTTAAACATTATGGTAAAAATTTTCTTAAAAACAATAGTTAGGATGTATATGATTTTTTTAACTTTTATCCAGGCTGCCCATTTTTATGTGTCGCTCTACCCCAATATATTTTTCCAGTTTCTAATACAATGGTGCAAACAAAAATGGCCCCGATCACTATCTTAAGTGGGATATTTAGGGTGCGATTGGATATGTTTTCATTTTGCTCTGAGAATAGTGGTTGAAAAAAATTTGAAAGAAAAAAAGAAGAATTTTGAGAGTGTGATTGGATGTGAGATGAAAACGTAATAATGAAAGTTGATTTTATTTAAAAATATTAAAATAATGATTGGATATGATTGGTAATTAGAAATGTGTGAGTGAGTGAATAGTGAAATTTAAGGAGAATGTGTAATAATGATTATTTAGGGTGCGATTGGATATGCTTTCATTTTGAAAATTTTCTTTTCAAAATCGGTTTGACCGATTTGACAATAAAATAGTTTTCGAGGATAATCGAATTGGACAAACCACTAATTATGGTTGAAATTGGTAGAACGTAGAGTGTCAAAACCAGTCCGATCTTTTCATCGCGCCGAGCTAAACTAATTTCTTAGGCCTAAAAGGGACCAGGCCTATTTGGCCCAAAAAGTTAAGGTGGTCGGCCTAATATATTTATGTGTATTTTCATAGCATGAGCCGAACTTGCCCCCTCCCCCCCCAAAAGAAAAAAAGGATCGATTGAATTTCGGCGAGACACGACTAGATTTCTCTGTAACCCTGAATGGCGTAACCGTCCCAACTCATTTGCCAATTTGGTCCAAGGGTGGAGAGAGGGGTCAACCTACCCTCTGTTTTTTCTTAAACATTATGGTAAAAATTTTCTTAAAAACAATAGTTAGGATGTATATGATTTTTTTAACTTTTTATCCGGCCTGCCCATTTTTATGTGTCGCTCTACCCCAATATATTTTTCCAGTTTCTAATACAATGGTGCAAACAAAAATGGCCCCGATCACTATCTTAAGTGAGATATTTAGGGTGCGATTGGATATGTTTTCATTTTGCTCTGAGAATAGTGGTTGAAAAAAATTTGAAAGAAAAAGAAGAATTTTGAGAGTGTGATTGGATGTGAGATGAAAACGTAATAATGAAAGTTGATTTTATTTAAAAATATTAAAATAATGATTGGATATGATTGGTAATTAGAAATGTGTGAGTGAGTGAATAGTGAAATTTCGGGAGAATGTGTAATAATGATTATTTAGGGTGCGATTGGATATGCTTTCATTTTGAAAATTTTCTTTTCAAATCGGTTTGACCGATTTGACAATAAAATAGTTTTCGAGGATAATCGAATTGGACAAACCACTAATTATGGTTGAAATTGGTAGAACGTAGAGTCTGCCAAAACCAATCCGATCTTTTCATCGCCGAGCTAAACTAATTTCTTAGGCCTAAAAGGGACCAGGCCTATTTGGCCCAAAAAGTTAAGGTGGTCGGCCTAATATATTTATGTGTATTTTCATAGCATGAGCCGAACTTGCCCCCTCCCCCAAAAGAAAAAAAGGATCGATTGAATTTCGGCGAGACACGACTAGATTTCTCTCTGAACTGAATGGCGAACCGTCCCAACTCATTTGCCAATTTGGTCCAAGGGTGGAGAGAGGGGTCAACCTACCCCCTCTGCTTTTTTTTTCTTAAACATTATGGTAAAAATTTTCTTAAAAACAATAGTTAGGATGTATATGATTTTTTTAACTTTTTATCCGGCCCTTTTGCCCATTTTTATGTGTCGCTCTACCCCAATATATTTTTCCAGTTTCTAATACAATGGTGCAAACAAAAATGGCCCCGATCACTATCTTAAGTGAGATATTTAGGGTGCGATTGGATATGTTTTCATTTTTTTCTGAGAATAGTGGTTGAAAAAAATTTGAAAGAAAGAAAAAGAAGAATTTTGAGAGTGTGATTGGATGTGAGATGAAAACGTAATAATGAAAGTTGATTTTATTTAAAAATATTAAAATAATGATTGGATATGATTGGTAATTAGAAATGTGTGAGTGAGTGAATAGTGAAATTTAAGGAGAATGTGTAATAATGATTATTTAGGGTGCGATTGGATATGCTTTCATTTTGAAAATTTTCTTTTCAAATCAGTTTGACCGATTTGACAATAAAATAGTTTTCGAGGATAATCGAATGGACAAACCACTAATTATGGTTGAAATTGGTAGAACGTAGAAATTTTGTCAAAACCGGTCGATCTTTTTTCATCGCTACGAAGCTAAACTAATTTCTTAGGCCAAAAAGGGACCAGGCCTATTTGGCCCAAAAAGTTAAGGTGGTCGGCCTAATATATTTATGTGTATTTTCATAGCATGAGCCGAACTTGCCCTCCCCCCAAAAGAAAAAAGGATCTCGATTGAATTTCGGCGAGACACGACTAGATTTTCTCTCGTAACCTGAATGGCCGTAACAGTCCCAACTCATTTGCCAATTTGGTCCAAGGGTGGAGAGAGGGGTCAACCTACCCCCCCTTTTTTTTTTTCTTAAACATTATGGTAAAAATTTTCTTAAAAACAATAGTTAGGATGTATATGATTTTTTTAACTTTTTATCCCATTTTTGCCCATTTTTATGTGTCGCTCTACCCCAATATATTTTTCAGGTTTCTAATACAATGGTGCAAACAAAAATGGCCCCGATCACTATCTTAAGTGGGATATTTAGGGTGCGATTGGATATGTTTTTCATTTTCTTCTGAGAATAGTGGTTGAAAAAAATTTGAAAGAAAAAGAAGAATTTTGAGAGTGTGATTGGATGTGAGATGAAAACGTAATAATGAAAGTTGATTTTATTTAAAAATATTAAAATAATGATTGGATATGATTGGTAATTAGAAATGTGTGAGTGAGTGAATAGTGAAATTTAAGGAGAATGTGTAATAATGATTATTTAGGGTGCGATTGGATATGCTTTCATTTTGAAAATTTTCTTTTCGCTAGAGAATAGTGAAAAAAAGATTATGATGAAAAATTTTGGAAAATTTTGAGAGTGCGAATGGATATGTAATGATGAAAGTTGATTTGATTTAAAAATAGTAAAATAATGATTGGATGTGATTGGTAGTTAGAAATGTGTGAGTGAATGAATAGTAAAATTTGTGGGAGAATGTGTAATAATGATTAGTTTTTTTAAAAAGTGTGTAGATGTGATTGGTGAAAAAAAAATGAGAAAAAGTTATGAGAGAATAATATATTTTAAAATTTTCATAAATAATTGCATGTTTTGTCAAAAAAATTCTTATGAACGAAAATGAAATCTCGTTCATATCCAATCGCACCTAAAAGTGAGAAAACAATATATTTTAAACTTTTCATAAACAATTATATATTTGGTTAAAAAAATTTCTTCAATGAACGAAAATGGAATGCCCTTATAATTGCATTTGACTCTTTCGCTAGTTACAACTAATTTGCACAACCAAGAAACTGAAAATTAATATACTAACCTGCCCCAGTGAAGAGTTTCCTTGAGGAAAAGAGCTGAGAATATTGCTGCCAAGATAAGTGATAATGGGCCGAAAATAGCACTAAAAACAGGACCTTTCTTCTCTATAACCCAAGCTTGCAACCAATAATTTATACCTGTTACAACAATACCCTGCAATATAATTTTCCATTATTACTGTAGATTTGTCACTTGCATTGGCATAAATACAAGAATAAAAAGTTAATATAATGAACATTGTTTTAAAAATCTCCGTTTAGCGATTAGTCATTCGGTATTAAGCTCCTCTTGTCTCCTCATTTTTCCAACATTTTTCTTTCATTAGCCCACTAATCCCACCTAGCTTCCGCCTATGCAAGCTGACATTAGCGGCTAACGCTTTATAGAACACTGATAAGGAACCATTTAGTCTTCAAACTCAACAAGAATAATATACAGACAAAAAACATACACAATAGGCCACAGATAAAAGAGTAATGTTCCATCCAAGCTTCCAAGAGGATATATTCCTCTCCATGGCTGCACCATAAATTGTAGCCGTCAGGCAACTAAAACCACACTGAAGAATTGTGAGCCGCAATTTTCCTGGATATTGTTTCAGAAGTGGACCCTGTAAAACATATTCGTACCCGTGATATTTAAAAACGGAGCCAGAAAATAAATATTAGGGGAGGCAAGATTTATTAAAGAGGTGTTTTTAAACATTTTAGGGGCAAGATTTTAAATTTAATAATTATATATAAAAATTAGGCTAAATTGCAAAATATGCCCTGTAACTATTGGTTGGGTGCAAAATAAGATAGTGATTCATTCAATTTGCAATTTAGGACAATATTTTTTTTTAAAAAAATGGCAGATTGAGGACTAAATTCCCGCCGATTTCAATTTTTCCCAAAATCGATTATCAATTTGGGGGTTTCATTTATTTCGGTCCTAATTGCTGATTGGAAATATGACTGGCAAATTCATAATTGAATTTTAACAATTTATGATTTTGGTGGCCGTCACTTGACCCCCTAGCTCGACATATTCGGAAATGAAACACCACATAAAACGAAGATCATATTAATGGAATATAAATTAGTGTGTGAGAAATGTGGAATACTTGAAATCTCAATCCTTTTTACGATGATTTGAAATTTAGCAAAAGTGAACCTGCATAGTTAGCCACAAGGAATACAAGACTTGTGAAATAATGGAGAGAAGAGAGCCCTTGATCCATTCTTGTTTTGTGCTATCCTTTCCAAAAGAATGGTGGGTTTCATTTGTTGAAGATGAATATAAAGGAGGGCCCTTGTAGAAAGTAAAAGCCATAGCTCCACCTAGACCAAGTATGGTGCCCAATACCTTAGCCATTCCATGCCATTGAGTTATGGCAAGGTTTTCAATCCTACATTTTTCAGAAACACTCATCAATAGTGAATCTTTGTTCTTAAATTAAATCAAATTTGCCCATGGTTTATAGGTCGTTAAACTTTAGTATAATTTCAAGGAAAAAATTAGTTATCTATCAAAATACAATTTTTTTCTATTTTACAAATTGCGGGGTCATGTTCCATGATATATATATATATATATTGATTTTACAATACCAATCATGCAATGAGACATGATTAGATCGAAGCAACTATCTCAACTCATCGACGTCTCATGATATTTTCCGTGCAAGTGGAAAAATCTATGATGAGGATGGTTGTAGAATTTCATATCATTTCTCCTATGAAGGTTGCATCGGGGTTTACGGCGTAAAACTTTGTCGGCTTTCTTTTTGCATGAATCTATAGTGTTAACTCATTTTAGACAAATAATTGATATTATAAACTTTACGCCACCGATCCACATAGTGGGATAAGGTGCAATTAATGATGATGATTTTATAAATTGCACCTATGAAGGATGAGGTGTTATTTATCAAAAACATAAATCTCAAGAAGATATTTGTAATACTTCAAGAGGATGTTTGTAAATTTGAAAGATAATTGATTTCTTTTAATTAGACTAAACCTCAAGACTAAGTATAATGAAAGAAGTTGTTTAGAATCATAGTAATCTTGAAGTAATGTCCACATAAGCAGAATTAATCGGAATCTCAATGACATGGAAATTTCCAGTCAATTCCTGAATTTCGGCTAAATTTGGACTTAATCTGAGCGGTTTAATTTGTTCATGGATAAATTAAGTTTTTGATCAAATCGAACAAGTCTATTTTTGTACCCCCTTAATTACAGGCCGAGGCGGATCCAAAGGGTGCTCCTGGTTTAGGGCACACCCCAAGTAGGGGAAAATTAAACTTATGGGCACATAAAATTTGTTTTAGCAAATTTTATATGTTTTGGCTAAGGAAAAAAATAGTCGGGACTATAGCTAAGCAGTTGGGATTCTAAAGATTCATCGGGGGAAAAGTAAAGATGGGTTCTATTTGCAATTTTGAATATAATTCTTATTTTTTATCTTTTGGTGTTCTTTGATGATAATAATTACCTTAAACAGACAGCCATGATAAAGACCGATGGAGGAACAACACTGATTACTATGGCTGTACCAAATGTTGCAGAAATATATTCCAATCCAGCAAAGTTCATATTGAAAGTCAAGGCAAGCCTTCAATCATACCTAAGTTTTGTTAGCTACAATAAAGTATACAATTCTCCAAAAAAATGTACAACAATTCAATATTGTATAGAGAACCAAAAAAAAAAAATACCCATATGAAGAAACAAAGAAAATCTTGCAGAGTCCAGTCCATTTAATAGGAGGAGACCCTTGCTGCAAATAAATAAATAAATAAACTAAATCATCAAGAATGTCACATTTTTATTGTAAAACATAAGTCAATTTTTCTAATAATAATTGAGAAATTCACCTTTGGAAGAAGAAAGCAAATGGAAGCAAGGCAAGAGTGGCAAAGGCCTGTCTATATGCAACAAATATAGAAGGCTTCATCCCTGAAGACAAAGCTACCTTTGATAACAAAATCAAGCCTGCAAAGCTGCACTGTATAAGTATCACTGCAATATAAGGCTTTTGTTTTCCATCCTTTTTTGGCACTTCTATTGATCTACCTATTCTGCTAAGTCTATTATATAGTCATGGTTTGAAATTATTTAATAATAATTAGTATAATTGTATAGTATTAATATTCTTATTCTATTATTTATATAATACTTAAAAATATACTTGTGAACAACTTTTCAATAATTTTTAGATTAATTTAAGTATTATAAAATATAATAAAATAATTTCTTATTCGCAAATTATTACACGAATATCTACGATATGTGTACTAAATGTTTTACTTAAACAATACTGTATATTTAACGGCGCTTCAAACGTGTACCGAAATGATTTCTTAAAAAATTACTTATGTCATAATGAGTATATTATGTGTTTTAACTAACAAATTTTAAATTGAGTATCAAAATATAATATACTATTTTTTTCTTGCATACAAATCATGAACGGGAGGAAACTATATGGGAATTGAACACAAACATATGTTTGTGTTCTACAAATGCTTTACAACTAGGCTGCCAAGTGATTTCCAAATACAGGTAAACCTTTATAAATTATTAACCTTGAGACTGAAAATAGCTATTAATTAAGTGAGATATTAAATTAGTGAATTATTAATTTTGCATGTTGTCCCCAAGTCGAGACCAACCAAAATTATTAATTAAACGAAGTTATTAATTAATCAAGTATTAAATTATTGAGGTTATACTGTATAAAACACCATTTGACATAATATATATTAGATAAGTAAATATAAAAAACAATTAAATAAAAAAAGCTTGGCAACCCAACTAATCTGTCAAAGTAACAAATTAAAAGAAACAATTGAATATGTTAAAGCAAAAGAAAAAGAATTAAAAGAAAAATATAAGAAGCAATTGAAAAATTTAAAACGCTTGATAATGTTCTTGCACGGATGTGCATACGAGGAACCAAAAAAGAAAAAGATGCACATGTATATACTAAACAAATATTCAAAATAAATAAAATATAATAAACAATTAAAAAATTTAAAAATTGAAAAATCTTGTCAACACAAGAAATTTCCTTTTTTCCCCTTCTTTTGCATGTGTATATTGATAAAACAAACAAACTAATTAAAAAAATTGAATATGTAAAAACAAAAAAAAAATATTAAAAAAATAAAATATAAAGAAATGACACATCCAAACTCCAAAAAATTCTCATATCCAATCACAATTATCTCAAAAAAACCATCGGATCAATTTTAATCATTATTATTTCATTTCGTATCCATTCATATATTTATTTGGATGTAACTGATAACTGGAAGAGTGAAAATGAATGAATATTGTATCTTTTGAATTTTTTTATAAATAATTGCATTTGGGGGAAAAACAATTTCTGAGAGAAAATTTTGCAAAACTTTTTGACAATCATCCATAGCCTAATAAGTCACAAGAAGTTTTATTTAAAAAACAAAATTGAACTTTTACTTTTTTTTCCCCTGTTGTGCTCTGCTTTTTCCCACATTAACTCTAAACTTTTTTGTTAACATAGTTCATTATTGACATTCCACGTTTGAAAATTGAAAAAAAAAAAAAAAAGTGAAAATCGTAGGCGCAATATGAAGGTGGGAGTAGAATTATTGGAAGTCCCACTATTCCATAAACAGTGACCAAAAGCACTAACCAATAAATTGCCACTTCCCAACAAACATTCTGGTCATTTCTCTTTATAGTATTTTTTTGGGATAAATTTCTTTTAAGTATCCAAAGTATTAGCGATTTTCACTTTTATTCTCCATTTTTGGGGATATCATTATTAGTATTTAACGTTTCAAAATTCACTCATTTTTAGACGTTAAGTTAGTCACCGTTAAAGACTAACGGTTGAACCTGGAGTAAGCGGTATCCAGGTAAAAAAGCCTAACTTCCCGGTTGGCGCATGCTTCATGAAAAGCGTCTCCGACGCCAATTCCAGTGACCCCAAGTGTCGTGCAACCACTCATTTTGAGTGTATCCACAAGCCCTATAATGCCCAATGGTCAACATGATTTGAGTTCGTCTCCGATCCAATTGACGATAATTCGAAAAACCCAAAGTTTCATTCAAAACTAAATTCCATCCAAGATACTTCTCCAAATCCAAAATTAAGCATATCGTCGTTTTCCTCATCTTAAGGCGCGAAAAGCCCACTCATCAATCGATCCGATTTGCCCCCGAACAAAAACGCATAAAGGGGATCTTAAAATCGATTTTCCGATTTTTAGGGCCCGTATCTCCATGTTACCGGCCGAATTGGCGGAGAAGACAAAGTTGCTCAAGATAAAATTTTGAGTTAGAATTCACCACCTCCGTCAAGCGATTGCCCCAACTCCGGCCGTCACTATTCACCAATCACACTACAGCCGGTCAACCGTTAGTCTTTAATAGTTGACCAACGGACGCGTCAAAAATGAGTGAATTTTGAAACGTTGAATACTATAATAATATGTCCCAAAAAACGGATACCAAAAATAAAAACCGGTAATATTTTAGGTACCAAAAGTGAATTTATCCCTTTTTTTAACAATCTTTGTAGTATTATTGATGATATTATATCATAATCCAGTGGAATGGTGATTCGATTATCCTACAGTACGAACTAAATTAACTAATAATTAATTACTTCTCTGATTTTCAAGTTGGATATCAACTAATGAATGTGTCTTGATCTGTCACACAAGTCGTTAAGCGTATCGAGTTTTCCTCTCCATGCCCGCAAGGGCAGAGAACTGGAACCGGTCACTATCTCAACTCTGCTACCGAAAGCTCTAGAAAAGTCGGAATAGGAGAACACTCATTTTGTGGGTGGGCTTACTAAATGCTTTTAGCAGTCATCCGCTTCGAACTTGACTACACACTATTTACCATGGGTACAATAACTGGTACGTATATCAGAGATGTATCATGTCCTCTCGTACTAGAGAAAGGTCCTCTCAATATTCTAATGCCTACCCGAATATAGACCGAACTATCTCACAACATTCTGAACACAGAACACGGCTCACGTACCGTTTTAATAGCGAACAACCCAATTGACAGAGAAAAAATAATCCAAGTGGAAATGGCGAACTTGAAAAATTAATGTTTGTGGTACCTTCATTTAAGGCAAAATTGTTTTTTAGTCTTTAACTGGGCATATTTGGAGATTTAATTTTTTTTTTTGAACTTTGATTTTAGTCCTTTAAGTGTACAAAATCGAATTTTGGTCCTATCACTCACGATAAGCGGTCAAAGTGACTGTTTTCCTAAGGTGGCATTTTTGTTTTTTCCAAAACATAAAATTTCAATTAAAATGGATGAAGTGGTTGCTTAATTGGGAATACACTTGGCAAATGAATAGGGAAAAATAAGAATAAATCCAACTTGACAATATAAAATATTTAAATTATTTTAAATAAAATAAAATGGGTCTACATAATATGTTGAAATTATTTTTTAATTTAAAAAAACATTAATCTGATAAAATAAAATATCGTAGTTAGATAAACATATTCAAATGAGCCAATGACTTTATAAATAAAATAACGTTTATTCTCTACAAACATGAAAAATAATTCAAAAATTATTAACACCTTGCATATAGTTTTATTCATTATTTAATATTGTATAAAATATGAAATATAATATTTTCAAATGAAATAAAAATAAAAAAATAAAAAAATAAAAATGAAAAAAGTGTGAATTTATTTTCATCAACTACAAATTGAAATATGATATATATTATAGTTTAAAAAAATAGAAAATAAATATTAAATTATATATAATTTTATGATATATATTATATAATTTATGTATTAAAACAATTCAAATGAGCCAATGATTTTATAAATAAAATAGCGTTTGTTCTTTACAAACATGAAAAATATTTCAAAAAATTATTACCACCTTGCATGTAGTTTTATTCATTATTTAATATTGTATAAAATATGAAATATAATATTGGCAAATGAAATAAAAATAAAAAAATAAAAATAAAAAAGTGTGAATTTCAGCCTGTCAACTACGAATTGAAATATGTTTATCTAACTACGATATTTTATATTTTATAAGTAATTTTTTTCTAAATTATTTATGTTTTTAAATTAAAAAATAATTTCAATTAGACTCATTTTATTTTATTTAAAATAATTTAAATATTTTATATTGTCAAGTTGGATTTGTTCTTATTTTTCCTATCCATTTGGCAAGTGTATTCCCAACTAAGCAACCACTTCATCCATTTTAATTGAAATTTTTGTTTTGGAAAAAACAAAATTCCACCTCATGAAAAAACAGTCACTTTGACTGCTATAGTAGATCATAGGACCAAAATTCTGATTTTTGTACACTTAAAGGACTAAAATCAAAGTTCAAGAAAAAAGGACTAAATCTCCAAGTATGCCCACTTAAAGGACTAAAAATAATTTTGCCCTTCATTTAAAATGTTGAATCTAAAAATACAATTGGATTTTTTCAGTTTCATGTATTCATCACGTTTCTTTAAGGTCATTTTGGCATTTTAAATTGTCAGAGCAAATACATTGGCAGTGATGAATCCAAAAAAAAAAAATATTAAACCCCAAACTACGTGTTTTTTGTATTTTACCATATAAACTAATTTTTTTACACTTTACCATACAAAATATATAAATTTTGCACTTTGCCCTATATAAGATCATCGCCGGTGGAATATTCTCCGAGTATTCCAAGACGTGCCATCTACGTGAGGGCAAAATCGTCTTTGCCTAAAATTCAAATAGAAATAGTTACACTTTACCATCCGAACTTTGTTAAGAAGTTCACTTTGCCATCCGAACTTTGCGCAATTTTTCACTTTGCCATATCAATTTATGAAAATTAAAAAATTATGTGTACATATATTTTTTATCTTTTGTTTTAATTTTTATTCGTAAAAAGAAAAAATCTATCAATGGTATTATTTTAAAATTTAGGTTTATGATTAAGGTGGGTACAAATATCGGTGATATCGATTTATTTTTGGTGGTTTAGATATCTTTGAATTATTATAAGGTTTAAATAATTTTTATATTGATTTCATCCCAATTTTCTAATGTGATGTCACTTTAGATATGTATTTTCAATTCTTAGTTCAATTCATAATTGGATATTCAAAACTTGATTATAGTGTTAAATAATTATTTTTATTTTTCATAAATTCAAATAATTTCATGCTTGGCTAAATTTTCGTATGATAAACTTTTGGTGGATTACCACACTACATTGCTCTCGTACTCTTACAAGTAGAGGTTAACTCAATATGTATTTGGTGAATGAACAAAAACCATAATTGAAGAGAAAATTATGTATGCATCGTGTCTTTGAATATTGTACCAAAATAATCAGTTTGACTCAAACTTTTCTCATACTTTTTTGGGTATTTCGTTTGGTACTCCGGTAAATCAAAATTTTGCAAAAAAAAATAAATAAATATTGTAATCATAATTGTAATATCTATTTAGTATTTTTTAATTTAGTATGCAAAAATTAAATTATTATACAAAAATAAGTAATATATATGAGAATATATATAATATGAAAGTAATTTGATATATGCTAAATTTTCTATTTCGATTCGCTCATATGGTTTAAACTTATTTTTGTAATATTTATGTATTAAATAAGATAAATAAATGTATATACACATAATTATTTTAAGTTTTTTTAATTGATACGACAAAGTGGAAATTGTGCAAAGTTCGGATGACAAAGTGAAATTCTTAATAAAGTTGATTGTAAAGTGTAACTACTTCACTTTGAATTTTGCGAAAGACGATTTTGCACTCACGTGGAGGGCATTTGCCGGAATATTCGGAGAATATTCCATCGGCGATGACCGATATAGGGTAAAGTACAAAATCGTATAATTTATATGATAATGTATACAAAAAAATTAGTTTATATGGTTAGGTACAAATAATCTTATAGTTTCGCAGGTTTAGTATTTTTCCTCATCCAAAAATCCATAATCCTTTGAAGATTTGTGTAGGTTGCTGTCAATGGTGGGACCATAGGCTTATCATGTAACACATTACTACACTTTATAATTTCTAAAGTGATTTTAAAGTAATCTGAACAAATTGAAGTAAGAACTTTTCTCGGATTGATATAGTTTTTTTCCTCCTCTTTTTCAAAAGGACACTACGTACTAAGACAAATAATACTTTCCCATAAAGATAAAGTTATGGAAATGCTCCCACATCTATTATTTTAATATTTTTTTCATCTCTTTTAGTTTGTTTATTTGTTGGTTACAAATGATAAGTGATTCACCATCAATAGTTTAATATATTTTTGGTGTGCAAATATGACTCCAGCAAACGACAATGATTTTTCATTTAATGCAACTAGTACCATGCATGTGATTCATTATCGCACATATAATTTTTACTAGGGCTAATGAAAATAACTTATTCTTATTTTAATACAATATATCCTTTTGAGATATATGTAGTGCTGTTTTTGCCAATATATACAGAACAATTGCAATTTCATTCTTTTGATTGTTTAATATCACAATATGCATGTCTGAAATAGAATTGTGTTCTGATTGTCACGTAGTCAAGGTATTTAATTAGCTATATTCCACGATCAATTATAAACTTGAAACAGTGTTTCATAACTTATCAACCGTATTGATGATATCAACAAGTGTTTTTTAATGATTATCACTTGTCTTATAAAAATCCACAATTTATTCTTCAAAATTAATATATAGTAATTTTTATATACATATTAACCATCCGTATATCGAAATAAGAGTTAGTTAAAATACAATTTTGAAATAGGAGATGACTGATAAGAGATCCCATAAGGTCAAATTCCTAGTTAAAGTAAAAAGATAAGAGAGATCTTTTTTTTTTATTTCAATATTGATCCAAGTCAAAAGATCCTTTATAAAACGAGGTTGATTTGGTTTAGATGTGAAGAAAATAGGTTAAACAACACCGATTAGAAAAGGAAAAAGAAAAACCCATATCATGGGAACTAAAAAGTAATAAGTAGGTCTCGCAGACCGTCTTTTTAATCATATTCCGTAAGACGGATCTCCGACCCACCCGCCCGCTCCCACCCGGACGGCCCGATCGGCCAGGTCATCCGCCCGGCTCGATCATCCCCCAGGCCCACCACACCCACCTGTTATTTAAAAAAAAAAAAAATTCCGCTTCGGTGGAGAATTGAACTCGCGCACCTATGGAGAGGTAAAGTGGTGTTATATCACTACACAACTAGTACTTATTGTGTAATTTTAGCATAACAATTTATATAAACCCATTCATAAATATGCCTGGTAATTTAAAAAAAAAACGCCCATAAATGTAAAGGTTAAGAATCGAACCCAAGTCTATTAAAAACATGATACATTATATCAATAAATGGATACTTATAAAAGTGTTACTTTAACTACATCATATCTATTTTTATTTTTCCTCTTTTTTTGTTCTAGTTAGAATCGTATTAAAAAATGCGATACTTTATCTCAACAAATTGATACTTTTACTTATAAAAGTGTTACTTTAACAATATCATATTTATTTTTTATTTTTCATTCTTTCCTTCCTTCTAATTTGTGACTATATTAAAAAATATGATACTTTAAATCACGAAGGAAAAATAAATAAGACAGAGCTAAAGTAACACTTTTATGAGTAAAAGTATCCATTTTTGAGATAAAGTATCATATTTTTGTAAATAAATCACAAAGTATGAATTCGATATAGTGAAAAAAAGAAAAATAAATATAACATAGTTAAAAGTACCACTTTTATGAGTAAAAGTATCCATTTTTTGAGATAAAGTATCATGTTTTTTAATACAAATCACATATTTTAATATAAAAAATCTTATTTTTGAATATATAAGAATTAAAGTGTCAATGTTCACCTTAAAAGTCTCATATTTCTTATCAAAAGTATCACTATTTTAATATAAAGTATCAATTTTTTTCCGTAAAATTTAAAAGTTTAAAATATCATTGTCCATCATGAAAGTATCATATTTAATATCAAATGTATCACTATTTCCAAAGATAAGTATCGGTTTTTCAATGTAAAAAACATTAGCTATGAGACTAGAATGAATACATCAAAAATCTTATTTTTTGAATATGTAAAAATTAAAGTATCAATGTTCACCTTAAAAGTATCATATTTATTACTCAAAAATATCACTATTTTAATATAAAGTATCTTTTTATTCGGAGAATTTAAAATTTTAAAATTTCACTGTCCATCATAAAAGTATCATATTTAATATCAAATGTATCATTATTTTCAAAGACAAGTATCGCTTTTTCAATGTAAAAACATTAACTATGAGACATGAATGAATACATCAAAAATCTTATTTTTTGAATATGTAAAAATTAAAGTATCAATGTTCACCTTAAAAGTATCATATTTATTACCCAAAAGTATCACTATTTTCGGATAAAGTATCACTTTGTATTCAGAGAATTTAAAGTTTTAAAATGAAGGGATGATAATGAAGCTTTATATACATGGTTATATTAAATATGCACAACATAATCTTAGTGGTCTAGTGTTAGAATAACACTTTGTTTTAGTATAGCGCGGGTTCAATTAAAATTTGGAGATATTTGTTAACTTTTAATTAATCATGCAATCGGGCTGGGTCTCTTGGGCGGGTGGGTATTTGCGACTTGGGCTGGGTCTCTTGGGCGGGCGGGCCCATGCGACGGGCTGGGTCTGTTGGGCCCAACGTCTTAGGGGAGCATATGCGTTTTTTTTTTTTTAATAATCGGCGGGTCGGGCGGGTTCTTTGGAGGATCCGTCTTACGGATCATCCGTAAGACGGTCCTATACAAGTTTTTGCCAAAGTAATATTGTATTTTCTTTGGTGAATTATTAGCACTTGAAACTGTTCAACCAAATAATTGCTGTGCCTTACAAGTTACAACAGAAAATGATCAAATCTTATCGTTTTTCCTGCTCATCATTTGGTGATTTTGATGTAATGATGGGTTCCAAATGGGCCTGCTCTTTTGATAGATCCAGTTTGTGTTGGGCACCAAATTGGGCCTCTTTGTTCTTACCCCATAGGAAAGCATATAATCCAGCAACCAGCATTGCACCTCCTAAAACACTGCATTATCATATTGATCCACAGCTTATTAGCTACTTTGTTCGAATTAAAAGTTTAAATTTAAAAAAAAAATGGAATTAAGCAAATTAGGCATGGTTAATTAAGCAAATTAAAATTACAATCATGTAAGCTGTGTTGAATACAATGTTACAGAATCGGGATGCCTTCAAAAGAAAAATACTATCTATTACAACTTCTTCAAAAGAACTTTCGAAGCCCGGCCCCCAGGCCCTGGCCAGGCCCATGCCCATGCCCATGCCCAAGCCCGCCCCCCAGTCCCTCGGCCCTGGCCCTGGCCCAGGCCAGCCCAGGCCGAGGCCGGGGCGGCGGCCGCGCGTGTGACCCACTTGTGATCATCCACTTGTGTTATAGTTTATACAACAAATAACACCTTCTAGTAAGTAAATAAACTAGGATAAACTATGATTTATATTCCATGTGGGATAAGGCATAAGCCTTTCATCTCCCTTTAAATAATCTTTACATAATGCCCATTTATGTGGCTACCTTCGTGTATTAATTTCTCACTCACCGAAATTCGGTTTTGAGAAATAAAAAATACTACGAACATCTACTCGGAACGTAGATTAATAATATATAATTTAATTCCTCCAGAATTAAATATTTAGCCACCGAAAAATTGGTCAAAGTCGGGTCGATACCCTCTTTATCAAAACCAAAATTTCCAACAATCCCCCACATGAGTGGAAATTAATGTATGCATGAATGCAGACACGCAAACCAGTCCTCAAGAGACAATATTGCATTCGGAAAGGTAGCTTATGGCTTTGAACCTTCCGTAGTCAATACCATCGGTACACCGCGCTAGCGACGCAACGCCTTGAACTATTCCTCCACGCGGTGTATACTAGTCAACAACAAGATAACACAATAAGGTCTCAACACCTTCTGTTCTCACGTTTTGTGTCCGTTTCGCCATGGACACCACTTTGGATTCATAAGTGTTGCTTTGAAGCGCCCGCACTTCTCACTTATATAGGTGATCTCCTATCCGAGTATCTGCCATACTCAACCTCAACGAGGTGTAGGAATCATTAAAAGTCAAATGACTTAGCCTCACCACAACTTTGCGGGTGTTTCAACACTTGGTTTTGCTTTCTAGGGATGGGTTATAACATTGTTTCCAAGTGTTACAACATAACCTTCATAGTTTAGTTTTCCCATTGAACCAAGTTCTTGGGATCTCCATCAACATGGTTGGGTTACCACTATGATAGTTATTTTTACTTTGTGGACTTCAAGCCCATTCCCTCTAGCAATTTACCCAATTGATCTCGATTGATCCTTTTGTCAAAGGATCTCGCCAAATTGTCTTTTGACTTTACGTAGTCAATTGACATCACACCGTTTGAGATCAATTGTCTAACGGTGATTGTGTCTCCGATTTAATATGTCTAGACTTACCGTTATACATATTGCTCTGTGCCCTTCCTATAGCCGCTTGGCTATCACGGTGAATCATCACGGATGCACAGGCTTCCTCCAACATGGAATATCTTCCGAAAATTTCGAAGCCACTGCTTCTTCACCGCCTTTATCCAAAGCTATAAACTCAGATTCCATGGTGGACCCGAGCTATACACGTTTGCTTCGTGGACTTCCACGATACCGCACCACCTCCAATGGTGAATATGTATCCACTAGTTGAATAAGAATCTTTCGAATCAAATCCAACTAGCATCACTATATCCTTCAAGTACAAATTTGGATATCTTGAGTAGTATAGCCCATAATCCAATGTATACTTCAAGTATTTTAACACCCTGGTTAACGCTTTCCAATGCTCATGGCTTGGATTGCTCGTGAACCTACTCAACATATTTCTGGGGGTAGGCAGCAAGTCCGGATGTGTACAATTTGTGATGTACATCGATCGCCTATTATACGTGAGTATTCCATCCGAGCCACTGGTTTCGCTTTTTATTAGCAACCAGATTTATACTTAAATCAATGGGCGTCTTTGACGGTGAATCTGTCAAAAGCATTGAATTTCTTGAGCACTTTCTCCACATAGTGGGATTGTGACAAGATAATTCCATTAGAGTTTCACTGCTGATTTTTATCCCAAGGATTACATCGCAGTCCCCATATCCTTCATGTCAAAGTTCCTCTTTAACATTCTTTTAGTCTCCATGATAGTATCATGACCACGCCCATGATTAACAAATCGTCTACGTATAGACAAACTATGACAAATGCTTGATGTCCCTTTGACATATACGCATTTATCACACTCGTTGATTTTGAATCCATTTGACAACATCGTATTGTCAAACTTAAGATGCCATTGTTTTGGAGCTTGTTTCAGTCCGTACAAGGATCTTATTAACTTGCACACCTTCTTTTCTTGACGGGTGCAACAAACCCTTCAAAGGTTGTTCCATGTATATTCAGCAAAGATCTATCTCTCCATTCGAAAACGCCGTCTTGACGTCCATCGATGAATCTCTAGATTGTGCAAAGCGAAGCAATCGCAAGAAGCACCGAATAGACGCAATCCTCGTTCTTTCGAGAATAGGTGTCAAAGAAGTCATATCCTTCTTTTTGTTTAAAGCCTTTGGCTACAAGCCGTGCTTTATACTTATCAATAGTTCCATCTGCTTTATACTTCTTCTTTAGGATCCATTTACATCCTAAAGGTTTATGACCAGCAGGGAGATCAACCAACTCCCAAGTATGGTTCGCGAGAATGGACTCGATTTCACTATTGATAGCTTCTGCCGGAGCGGAGCATCCGGACCGCTTAGAACCTCTTTAATCGAGTTTGGCTCACCATCTAACATAAATGTTATGTAATCGGCCCAAAAGACTTAGCCGTCTTAGACCTTTTCTGCGTCTCGGTTCTTCACTAATTGGTGTTGAACCACTTGCGTTTCGTGAGTTCTTTTATTAGTACTCACTTCTAATTTTTCTCTACAAGGGTAGACATCTTCAAATAATACAACATTCCTTGATTCGATTATGGTACCTTGATCATTTTTCGGATTTTCGACTTATGTATCATAAACCTATATGCACTACTTTGGTATGCATATCCCACAAAGACACAATCAACTGTCTTTTGGTCCAATTTTAACTTGTTTTGGTTCAGTGTATTGCTACCTTAGCCAAACACCCCCACACTTTAAGGTATTTATAAGAGAGGCTTACGATTTTTCCGCACTGTAAGGTGTCTTATCTTTCCTTTAAGTGGTATTTTATTCAATATGTGGTTGGTTGTTAAAAAGCGACTTCCCCACATATTCTGGGGTAATCGAACTTATCAACATGGCATTCATCATCTCTTTTTAGAGTCCGATTTTTGCGTTCAAAGAACACTTAGTTAGATGTTGTGAATATGGTCTTTGTTGTTTGATGAATTATGCCCGACTGGGTACATAGTTCTTCAAATGGTGCAACATATTCGCCACCTCTATCACTCGAATTATTTTAATCCTGCCAAGTTTATTTTCAACTTCATTTTTATAATTCTTAAAAGCCTCTAATGCTTCATCTTTGCTTCTTAACAAGTATAAGTAGCAAAATCTTGTGCAATCATCAATAAATATGATGAAATATTTTTTACCACCTTTAGTTTGCACGAATTTTTAGATCACACACATCGGTGTGTATCAACTCTAAAGGTGAAGTGCTCCTTTCAACCGAATGAAACGGTAATTTAGCCATTTTAGCTTCAACACAAACTTCACATTTTCTTTGTGAGTTTACTTGAGGTAAATTAATCAATTCTAAATTTACCAATCTTTTTTTTATAGCATTTGATTTACATGTCCTAATCTAATATGCCATAAATTAGAGCACTCAAAGAATATAAATAGAAGAAGATTCATTCTTATTCATATTCTCGCCAAAATGGCGTATAGTCATTACATTCATTTTGAACAATCCTTTGTCTAGATAACCCCTACAAAGGAACTGTCCAAATTTGCTAAGTACAAATTTTTCAGACTCAAAAACTAGTCTAAACCCATGGTTGACGGCGAAGAAATAACCAGTTTTGCGGATTTTTGCGGATGTCCGGGGACATGCAAAGACATCCTTGACTTCAACTCCTTTCCCGAATCGCTTTAGCACCACCGTTCCAACGCCAAAGAACATCGAAGAGGCGTGATTCCCCATATGGAGCTTCCTTCCGGTCGATGGGATGTAAGAAGAGAATGCATCCTTATCGTAACAGACATGGCAAGTGGCACGGTATCCACAAACCATTCTTTGGGTTATCCACCAAATTGGCTTCAAACACCACCGACATGTCAACTTCTCGCTCCCTTTCTTCAACCACATTGGCATTGGGATCGCGGTTTGGTTTTCTTTTTCTTTGGTGACGCGATCTTTTGCCATATGGTTCGGTTTGCCCGCGATTTGTAGCAAGCTCCCTGGAATTTTCCATTTTGCCGGTTTCTTTCCTTTATCGTTAGGTATTTTCTTCGAGTTAGTTACTTGACGAGCCGTGCTCCATCAAGTTGGCTTTTTTGACTCCATAGGGACAAGCTTGGACTTAGAGTCAATCCTCCTATTGTCTTCCTCAATTCGAGTTTGACAATCGATCCTCTAGTCCCATCTCCTTTCGCTTATGTTTGAGATAATTCTTGAAATCCCTCCAACTTGGGGCAATTTCTCAATCAAGGCGGCCACTTGAATGCTTCCGCAAAGCCATTCCTCGGCAGAGATTTCATGTAGGATTAATGGAACTTGAACTTGTTCCATCACGGTTTTAGAATCAACCATCACAAAATCCAAGAACTTACCGACAACAAATTTCTTTGTGCCAAAGATCCTCGGTTTTGTACTTCTTCTCCAAAGAATCCCACAATTCTTTGGAGGATTTCACAAAGACAATACACATGTAAAGTGCATCACTAAGTCCGTTTAGGACATAGTTACGGCACAGAAATCACCTGGCCCCATGCATCAAACGCAACGCGTTTTTCAAAGATTCGTTTCATTTTCAAAGAACAACGGGAGCGTCCTCGGTCGAGATATTTCGCC
This sequence comes from Rehmannia glutinosa, assembly GCA_016081115.2. Classification (NCBI taxonomy): domain Eukaryota; kingdom Viridiplantae; phylum Streptophyta; class Magnoliopsida; order Lamiales; family Orobanchaceae; genus Rehmannia; species Rehmannia glutinosa. The sequence continues at coordinate 147,062 of JABTTQ020001264.1, forward strand.
GGACTCGGAGTAGTCGGGTAAAAACAAGCATTTTTTTGCCACCTCTTGAAGTCGAAACCCATGAATTTTCGGGTTTCTCGGCAGGCGGGGAGGGATGATTGGGGTTCGCTTGAGCTTGCCATCGTGAAGTTCGCTAATTGCTTTGCGATTTTTGAATACAATGTTATTCTGAGAATCGGGATGCCTTCAAAATGGCAAATTACGAGAAAAGAAAGATTACAAGAAAAATACTATCTATTACAACTTCTTCAAAAGAACTTTCGAAAGCGAGTCGAGTCGAATCTCTTTCGCAAAGCAATTACGCCCCGGCTAGTGCTCACGGTTTTGACGTATTCTTCCAAAGATGAAACGACTTACGTCTTACGTCAGGTAGTAGCACCACTAACACGAAGCACCTTGAACTAGAAATGTCTTTGTCAAGATCAAGTTTTGGACTTAATGCGAGAATGCGAGAAAATGATTGTATGCTTTTTGATGGAGTATGAATTTATGTCTCAAATCGCAATGCACAAACATGTATAAATAGCCAACCATTCCACCTGCAGGAGAAAAAAACTGGGTAGTGGGCATTAATCATTTGTATCAACCAAGGTGTTACACCCCACTCTTTATGTGATCAAGTAGTGGGCTAACTTGGATGACCACCACTACAAGAGTTACAACTCCAACGATCACACGAACACGGACACCTACAATGTCCGATTCATACCTGACCCGGCCCAATAGGGCCGGCCGCCCCGCCCAAGCCCGATCCGCCCCAGCCTGGCCCAGGCCCATGCCCATGCCCAAGCCCGCCCCCGGCCCAGCCCAGGCCCGCACGAGGCGAGGCCGGCGAGGCCGGCGGGCGGCAGTGCAGCGTGTGGCCCACTTGTGATCATCCACTTGTGTTATAGTTTATACAACAAATAACACCTTCTAGTAAATAAACTAGGATAAACTATGATTTATATTCCATGTGGGATAAGGCATAAGCCTTTCATCTCCCTTTAAATAATCTTTACATAATGCCCATTTATGTGGCTACCTTCGTGTATTAATTTCTCACCACCGAAATTCGGTTTGAGAAATAAAAAATACTACGAACATCTACTCGAACGTAGATTAATAATATATAATTTAATTCCTCCGAATTAAATATTTAGCCACCGAAAAATTGGTCAAAGTCGGGTCGATACCTCTTTATCAAAACCAAAATTTCCAACAAGTCGATACAAGATTAATGTAAATTTTGCCAAATGAGTATATGGGAAAGACAAAAGCATTTTTATTTTTAAGAAAATAATAGTGGTAATGGTACAAAATAGCCATTTAGAAAATGTAAAGATTAAAAATAGCCATCTTTTGAAGACACATCTCTCTTAGCCATTTTAGGGTGTAAAATGACATTCATACCCTTCCAAAGATGTTTGTTTGATATTTGGATTATTTCCTCTCTTTCACTTATCTCTATGTATCCTCTTACTCTTTTTTTTTCAATTTTTTTTAAAAAATCGAACATGTATTTATCGTTTTTAAATATTCAATATGAGTGTTGAATTATAAATATCGAAAAGAGGATTAATTTGATATATTATACATGAAAAATGGATTTAAAACGAAAAAGTTATATGAATTCAAAGTTTTTGGAGAAAAACAAAATAAGCGTGTTATAATAAGTGATGTGACTCGATGTCGAGTTTCAGAACTTCGATATCGAGTTATTATGACTCGACATCGAAGTTACGATTCTGATAAGAACTTGATGCAAGTCACATGGATGTGTGTTTTTGTGCGATTAAATTGACTCAAGGGCAAATTTGGTTTTTCGCACCCCAAAATAGCTAAAAAGATTTGTTTGAAAAATATGACTAAAAAACATCTTGGTGTGATGTGAATGGTTAAAAAAACCGAATAAAAATAATAATCTCACTACCGAACGGGAAAAACATTTTGGAGTTTCTAAAATGATAAAATTTAGACTGACCTTCCCAAGTAAAGAGATTCATGAAAGAGAAGCGCTCAGAAGAAGGCCGTTAAAATGAGTGCTAATGGGCTGAATATTGCAGTAAATACTGGACCTTTCTTCTCCACTACCCAAACTTGCATTGAATAATTTATGCCTGACACAACAATACCCTGCAATTTTCCTTTCATATAAACAAAATATTCAATCTTTCTTTCTCAATGAAATGTAGGTCAATTTTCATGGTTTGCATGCCGCTACATTAAGTTCCATGGTTTGCCTAGTACGCATTTGTTGGTTCATTTAATATAATGAATCAACTTTGAGTACAATTTTTGTTATCGATCTCACATTCGACTCGAGTCTCATTAAATTAGTAAAAGTCAAGCAATCAAATTAAGTTTAAACAATTGTGTATGCATTATTGCACTTGAGTTCAATTTGTGTTTGATTGAATTATAACATATTTGGCTAGACTCAAATCATTTACCTCCCTAATCAAATATGAATATGTTTACAAATCCTGAGCTTTGATTATATTTAAGGGATAATCACAAAAACTACCCTGATATTTGTGGTAATTACAAAAAAAACCCAATTATTTTTTTAAAATTACAAAAATCTTCTAAAAATTAATTTCGTATTACACTTACCCCTTCATAAATAAAAATATATATTTCAAGGACTGCCTTAACATTTTAGGCAGAATCAAAACTTAGTTTTTTTAAAAATAATTTTGAAACTTCTTTTGGTACTTTTGTAACTACCCAAACCTCATGTGTGGTTTTGTAATTATCCCTATATTTAATTTAGAATGAGTGGAATGCCAACATATAAAATAGGATTAGAAAAAACATACCGAATAGGCCACAGATAAAAGATTAACATTCCAACCAAGCTTCCATGATGATATATTTCTCTCCATAACTGCACCATATATGGTTGTTGTTAGGCAGCTGAGGCCACATTGCAAAGTCGTCAGCCTCAATGTCGCCGGATATTCTTTAAGAATTGGAGCCTGAAAATAGCAATTAATTTATCTGAATGCACACACCAGAAAAAGGGATAATTACCAAATACTCCTTGAGGTTTGGGCTACTTACAAAAAAACTGAATTTTTTTTTTTAAATTGCTAAAACCCTCCTTTATCCGTCTTACATTTTCCACTTCATAAAAAAAAAAATATTTCAAATCCTCCAGACATTTTATAAAAATATTACAATTATCCTCGTAAATTTATAACAAAATTAAACCTGGTGATTTCTTTTTGTAATTTTGAAACATCTCTAGGTGTTTTTGTAATTATCCCAAACCTCAGGGGTATTTTTGTAATTATTCCTAAAAATAATTTACAACCATAAGAAAACCTGCATGACGAGCCAAATAGCCCAAGTCAAGTTTGCAGCAACCAAGAGAAGAGAACCCTTGATCCATTCTTTTTAGTATAGCTCATTGCAATTAAGTTGTGTGCCTCATTTTTGAACCTGAGTATAAATGTGGGCCTTTGTAGAAAGTAAACACCATAGCCCCTGAGATACCCAATACCGATCCTAAAACTTTGGCCCATCCATGTTTCTCAGTTATTACAAGACTTTCAATCCTATAATATTCAAAACGGAAAATGATTTGCAAGTTATAAATGAACTGTTTCATAAGTTAATTAATATGAAGCTGGGGCATATTTACAGGCTAATTTTAACAAAAACATTGATTTTGAGACATGTTCTAACTTTCGTGATGGATTGAGATTTCTATTCCACAATCCTATTCCATTTCATATTTTACTGTAGTAGATGAATGTTAGGTACACAAAACAAGATGTCATAATTGTAGATATGCTAATATAGTGGAGTAGGAATGTGGAACATAAAACTTGGTCCCATTAGTTATAATTTCCTTTATGTTTGATTGTTATCGTGCTATCGTTTTGTTTTCTTTGTGATTGTACCTTGAACAAACCGCGATGATGAAGACCATTGCAGAATGGTGTTGGTAACAGTACCGTACCAAAAGTTGCGAGATGTAGTTTAGTGCAATATAGTGAAGATTCAATGACAGGGTCATCCTGTAATAATAATAATGCATCGACTCGTTAGGCGTACTTCAAAAAAATAGGAAAACAAATGTTAAGATGGACCTATAAATATTGGGTTGGGATTTCTTGTTCCACTCCATATTCTATTGCTCGAGATGAAAGACGTGTGTGTGTATATATACTATCAAATAAAAACACATGTGTATCTTCACTACACATATCATTCATCTAATCGGATGTAATTATAGCTATCAAAATGCATCCTGCCTCGTCGATCCAACATGATGGAGATAACATCGAAATATCTATTAAGATTAGTTTTACTAGCTATTTTATTATTTTATAAATTTCTTCAATAGTTAGGAGTTTTATTGTGATAGAAATTAATTAATCGGTAAATACTTGATTTATTATTAGTTATAGGGTAGTTAATTTTTATATCAATAAAAACAATGCTTTTTTCTCAATTCTTGTCTCTTTTATGGTATTCGTATATAATCAAATATACAAGATGGGTTATATCTTTGTTCACACTTCCGCATGCATTACAACCCCCACCAAATAAATATGTTGGGTTGTGACGGGAATATGTTGGCCACCTAAAAGTGAGCCTAAATAGATCTCGATTGGTTGGGCCAAAAGTCGACCCCTCTTTTTGGTGGGCCATTGAGGTTAGCCAATGGCCACGAGTATTTACACGCAATTAGTTTTGTCAAATGAGCAGTCCTTGCCGATCCCCTGTGTCAAAAGAAATAATCAGTCAAACTGGAGGGATCAAATTACGTCGGGTTGCCATTAATTTTGGAGCTCGTGTCCGACCTATTCTTTGAAAATACATATAAAATGCTTCGGGTTATTCGGTCAATCGGATCGGCGGATATTTTGGCTTTAATGGGTGGGGCCAAGTTGGTCGACTCTTTTTGAGCCTATGAAATCACAACCCACTTGACCTAACACGGCGGCCCATCAAGACGGATGGTTGATAACTTTACTCGCAATGATGAGGTTTTGAGTACCTACAATGATGAGATCAAACTTTTTTTTAAAAACTTAATATTTTCCTTTTTCATATTCAAGTTTTATAAAATAACCTCTCGGATAATCAAATTTGAATTTGAGGACAAGTTGAAAAGCTCTAGGTTAGAGTCCGAATTATTTGGGGTTCAACTTTTTTTTCCTCTTCCGCACACAACACCCAAAGTCAAAACAAAAGCCAAACTCTTCCCTCAAGAATATATAATTCACGTTTCCAACCGCAACAAAAATATTATTTCGTCCTTTGATTTAGAGTAATATAGTTGTGTTGTCTTGCTAAATATTATTTTATTTTATTATTATTATAAATAGTATTCCAATTGATTTTCCGCCTTTTGATCTAGAGTGATATTTTAAGATAAGAAAATTTGGTAACTATAAGACTCATTTTTAGAATCTCGCTTAAGGCCCCATGAATCACCGGTTCAACCCTACATATAATGGAAGCTAAGGAGAAGTTGAAGAATATTACCCAGTTGTAATTTGAAAAGCTCTTAAAGGTCAATTAAAGCTTAGGTGTGGATGGTTGACATTTCATTTCACTCATTTCTATTTTTAATAAGAGAATAATATGAAAGATTTATTTGAAAAAATAAAAATAATTTTTTGAGAGTGTGATTGAATATGAAAAGTTAAAAAATATGCGATGATAGTTGATAACTTTTTGATAAAATAATAATTAGATGTGTTTGGTGATTTGGAAAAAAAAAGGAAGTCAATATTGTATCTGTTATATGATGGTGATGTTTTTATATTAAAATAATATTTGAGTTGATTGATGATTAACGAATAAAAATGAATGAATGATTAACATCAGCCTAGCTTTTCTTTATTCCTCGTCCGTAGATGCCCTTAAAGATCTATATGCCCAGCTTTCTTCATTCCTCGTCCCTAGATGCCCTAAAAGATCTCTTTAAGTTGCAAAATATTCCTTAATTCCTATTTTGCCTTCAAAATGGCTTTAGTTTGTGATGCTCAAAATATTGTGTGCAACTTTCTCAATCTTGTTCGTCCTCCCCCAAAGAAAAATCTAAATGGCCAGCAAACCTGCCCGTAGCCCAAGCGGCTTGGGTTGGGCAGAGCATTTATGGTGCACCACGAGTCTATTTTGCTGCTTTATATGTAATACAAAAAGAGAAATATGAAATCTAGTCTTCATAAGTATCAAGGCAAATTATAAAACTAGCCATGAGGTTTGATTTAATTATAGAAAAAACACATTTATTTTTTTAACGAGACAATTAAGAAAATCCCGAGGTTTGGGCTAATTGAAAAATAAACTCAGAAGTTTTTGAAAATTAGAAAAAATCATTGAAGTTTGATTGCATTAAATTAAAGGGGATAATTGTAATGTTTTTATAATGTAGGGGGCGGATTTGACATAAAAAATAATAAATTTTTAAATGTTTTTAATTATGGAGGGGGCTTTTATAATTTTAAAAACATCTATTTTCTTTTTTGTAAATTAGCTCTAACCTCATTTTTGTTTTATAATCATCCATAATTATAAATACGTTTTCAGTTTGCATTTATTTTACAGATACCCTTTCAATAGGTGTAATTTGTAAAATAAAAAAACAAATGCCAAGGTTATATCTTATATGTAATTTTGAATTTAAAAATAACCAAGTCTTTTTGTATATATATTAGACTGAATCTCAAGAACAATTTTTGTAATTTACTCCAAATACAATTCAACTTCATCATAAAGAAAACTTAAGTAGGAAAGAAAAACAAAACACACGCACACATGACATACCCAAATACTTACCCACAAGTGCAAACAATAGAAATCTTGCAGAGTAAATAGAACGTAAGAGGAGGACACCTTTTCCTGCAAATTCGAACCAAAACAAACAAAAACTAAAATAAAAATGACAACCATTTATTCGGTATATATATTTAATTTTACACAATGTATTACTTGATCCGTCTCAATTATATGGTCCAGTTTGACTTTTCACGTATATTAAGAAAAGTATTGGAAATTACAGAAATGCAAAATATTTACTTGATTTGTCCTTATTTAATGAATAGTATAGATGATAACATGCACAATAAATAAGAAATATTTAAACAGTTAAAGAATGGAAAAAGTACTATTAAATATAGAAAATGAATTATATATTTGGGACGAAGGGAGTAATAGAAATCTTAAAAACCTGTCGATAAAGTACGCAAATGGAGCCAAGGCAAGAGTGGCGAGGGCCTGTCGATATGCGACGAAAACCGAAGGTTTCATGCCAGAAGAAATAGCTGCTTTTGAAAGAAGAAACATGGCTGCATAAATAAACTGTGTAGATATCATAGCAATTAGAGGCATCTGTTTACTAATCATCATTTTGAAGCTGATCAATGACTCCTTCATCTTGCAATGGAATTATTAGTACTATTTATTGGCTCTACTTTCTCATACGAAGAAATGTAAGTGTCAAAAGACTTCAATTTATAACCATTGAAGTCGCATTTTGTTTTTAGCTGATGGCGTCATTTGAGAAGAACGACTCATTGAGGAATGGATTCGATAAACATCGATCGAAACAGGGAATAAGAAAAGTTTGCAACTAGTGAACTCTTCATCGACACAAATTAAGACACGCGCACATGTTCCGGGTAGGTTACAAAGAATTGACATTCAGGGACGGACCGAAAGGGGGCTGGAGGGGGCCATTGTTTCCTTCAATTTTTTATGTTACGTGTGTATATATATATATATATATATATATAGGATTTGATTCAAATGAGATCACATTCCTTAGGTAAGATAGTGTTAACTCATCTTACCCATTGATCTTAAAAAATGAAGGGATGCGATTAATTCAGTTTTTTAATTATTTCCTGATTTTCGCTGATTTTAAGGGTAATTGTAATTTTGTAATTCAAATTAGTGGTCCCAGCTGATTTTATGGGCTGAAATTTCTTATACGGATTTTGTGGCGGAATTTAAGGAACATGTTTTCTTTCCAAATATTTTTATTTTACAGTATAGTTATGGTTCTTCTACTGCATAATTAGACATCAAATAATGCATATTTAGTTATTTTGTTGTCACTGTTTTACGAAAACAAGACATAATTGAATATAATGTCTTTGCATATGTAGTTATACTACATCGCATAAATAGGTTCAATATAATGTATATTTAGTTATGAAAATGGGATGTTGCTTTTGGAAATTATAAAAATGGGATGTTACATAATGCATCGCATATTTATTTATTCCACCATGCATAGATAGTTTCTAGATAATATATTGTTAGTTGATTTTGTTGTATAGTTTATGACGTCTTGCATAGTTGGATATATTGTACTACATATTAGTTTTTACACGCATAGATAGTTTTTAGATAATGCATATTTAGTTGAGTTTTGTTGCATATTTCGTTTCGAACTCATCGTTTGTTATTTCTCGTAATATTGCACCGATTTTTCTTGTTTTTTCTCTGTAATTTTCATGAATCTGTAATTTTCGAGTTCTTCACGTTTTTTTCTTTATTTGCGTTAATGGAGGAATGAGAGAGAGAGAGAGAGAGAGAGAGAGAGAGAGAGAGAGAGAGAGAGAGAGACATGAGATTGAGGAAATTGAGAGATGTATGAGAGAGAAAGAGATTTGATTCCATTTTTTAACTAACTTGTTATGTTATTTTACCCTACTACCCTTATATTGATTAAATTAAAATTTTAATATATTTTTTATCCATTAAATCATACCCATTGATTAATAGTGGGGGATGGTTGAGATTAGTACATTGTGTCTCACCTAGAGACATGGTCTCACTTGATCCCCCCCTATATAAAGTCGATCTTCAAGCTGGAGAGAAGCGTCCACCCACGATGCTACCACGGCAGACACGACTAAGTAGCTATGAGGCTGGCTTCGACACCCTGTTGAGATTCAGTTTTTCGCAGTCAGGTGAGACCATGTCTTTAGGTGAGACACAATGTACTAATCTCAACCACTCCCACTATTAATCAATGGGTATGATTTAATGGATAAAGAATATATTAAAATATTAATTTAATCAATATAAGGGTAGTAGGGTAAAATAACATAACAAGTTAGTTAAAAAAATGGAATCAAATCTCTTTCTCTCTCATACATCTCTCAATTTCCTCAATCTCATCTCTCTCTCTCTCTCATTCCTCCATTAACGCAAATAAAGAAAAGCGTGAAGAACTCGAAAATTTAGTTCATGAAAATTAGGAGAAACAAACAACAAGAAAAATCGGTGCAATATTACAGAGAAATAACAAACAGTGAGTTCGAAAACGAAATATGCAACAAAACTCAACTAAATATGCATTATCTAAAAACTATCTATGCAGCGTAAAAAAACTAATATGTAGTACAGTATATCCAACTATGCAAGACGTCATAAACAATGCAACAAAATCTAACTAACTATGTATTATCTAGAAGTTATCTATGCATTGTGGAATAACTAAGTATGCAGTACATTATGTAACATCCCATTTTTATAATTTCCAAAAGCAATATCCCATTTTCATAACTAAATATACATTATATTGAACCTATTTATGCGGTGTAGTATAACTACATATACGACATTATATTCTGTTAGGAATTTTATTGTTTAGATTTTGATGAATGCCATGTAAAACTTAGAATAGAAAGTTGGCACCCCAATTCTTTGTAGAAATGTATTGTAACAATTAGAGTTGGCCAAGCCGAGTTAAGTCGCCTACGCCCTAACATGCAAGAAGACAATCAAGGCTTGAAGGAAAACTTTTTCGAGAAACAATTTGAGTCACAATGCCAGAAGAGCAGACAGAACTCGATGAAGAAGCGAGTGAGATGCGGTGAGTGGAACATCACCAAGTCAACTCAAGAGAAGCCAAGTCTCGGGGTCAAGTGACGGAAGAGTCATCCGATGATTGGAAGTCGACTCTAAGTCACCTGGGGAAAGCAAAAAGAAAAGCGATCAAGTCAAGATAATCGAAAAGAACCGTTGACGTAAATCAAGAGATTTACTTAAACAAGTAATATCTCCATACCACCTTTCTCTGAGTGCTCGATCCCGAAGCGTGCAATTGGAATGAACCAATGGGAAGCACTACACCGTGTCGAACTCGAAAAGGTGAAACAACAATTCATACGAGGAAACAAAGAATTCCAAGAATCGCAAGCCAACGATCGCAAAGTGATTTTCAAAAAATAAGCCTATCTCTTCAACGGGCAAATTTTGGAAAGTTCACTATAAAAGGTGAGGAGTTTGTTTGAGAAAGAGATGCATGAATGACACATACGTGAGATATACAAGCACATTAGAAAAATGAAACAATCTCAATCCTCAAGCCTATATTTCAAGTACATCAATCCAACACATACCGTGAAGGAAAGAGAACTTCAAACAGTTGAAGAGGAAACTCTTGAAGAAAAGGGGTCTACATTCCGGAAGGATTGTAGAAAGGTTCTAGATTGAACCAAGTCTTAAGCTTTTGGAGGGCTTCGTGATCAAATCCAAAGAGCTTGAGCAAGTGAGTCAGAGTAGCAAAGCAAACCGCCTGTGAAGAAGCCGAGTCGCACGAGAAGCCACCGAGTGAGTGATCAAGGCGTCTCAGTCGAGTCCCTAAGGATCAAGTCATTTGTTGTGATCAAGACTTGTATCCGGACTGTTACCACTTTGTAAACCGATCATTACTTAGTGGATTCCTCCAGGAGTTGGAGAAGAGAGGAGTAGAAGAATTACCCCATCTTGAACCTCTCTAAAAACTTTTTTTGTGTCATTTACATTTCAAAGATTTAAATTCCTCGCACTTTTAATTGCTTATATCTCACGATAAATTTGCTATCCATTTGATAATTTACAAGTACTAAATCAAGCTCTAATATTTTGTTTAATCAAACTTAAGGGTGTTAAGTCTTCCATTGAAAATAAAACCACGGTGAGTTAAATTGTAGCCAACAAATTTGAGTTACTCCATCAACACGGCTCAAATTTGAGTCTCATTTGAAAGATTAACTCTCTTGAGTGACTAATTCGATTGTCCATCAAGGACACAATGCGTGTAGAATTAACTCAGAGATTTAAAAGGACTAAATCGAAAATTTGGTAAGGTTTATTCAACCCCCTTCTAAACCTTACACTTACACCCCTTGGGACCTACAAGTGGTATCGGAGCGGTTGGTTCATTGAACCCTCCGCACCGGTTCATCGAACTAGATCTCCAAACTTTTCAAAGTCCGCTTTAGTACTTAAACTTTCAAAATTCTTTTTATTTAAAGTCATTATCATGGAAGCAAATTTGACACGCATCCCTATATTCACTATTGAAGAATTTGATGATTGGAAAATTCGTATTGTGCTCATCTATCAAAGATTACATGATGAGATGTGGATAGTAATAGAAGATGGGCCTCTACAAATATTAAAGGTGAACACACGGTGTGCACGCAGAGTTGCGGTGAAGGAGAAGAAGATGTTGCTCTAGACCAGTCATGGTTGAAAAACCAAGAACGAGTGGACAAAATGATGAAAAAGATACAACCTGGATAATGTAGCCAAGGACATCCTCTACAAAACCTTGGACAAAGCCATGTTCAACAAAGTCAAATCATGCAAAACGGCTAAAGAAATGGGGACAAGTGACATTGATTTGTGAAGGCTCGAGCAAATCAAAGAAAACAAATTATCGTGCATTGTCAGACGAAGTTTGAAAATTTCAAAATGATCTCATGAGAGAATCGGATCAACTAGACGCTCGGTTTCTAAATCACAAATGAGTGGCTACACATGGAAAGGAATATACACGAGAAGGAAATGTGTATGAAGATCCTAAAAAGTCTTCGGTGAATGGGAAATGAAGGTCATGGGCATCGAGACATTCCATGGACCTATCAAAGACATCCAACCATGAACTATTCTCGGACCTCAAAGCCTATGAGTTTGAGAAATGAGAAGAAAAGACTGAGGAAGAGACAATTTGTACCCAAAAAATTTGCTCTAATTGTCAAAGATGGGAAGAGAGCTGAGGTCAAAGAGGCAATTGACCCGGAAGAAATAACGATGGTCAAAAGATTTAACAAGTTCTTTAACAAGAACTACAAGAGAGGAAAGGGTGAATCTTCCGAGAAGACACTCGGCTCCCTCCAAATCAAGGGATGATAGGCCAACCAAGAGAACAGATCATCAACAAGTTGAGTATCAAAGGTGACAACTCAAGAGTAGAAAGAGTGATCAAAAGGTCAATATCTATGTTGGAATTGTAGACAACCAGGTCACTATGCCATTGATTGCTCATATCCTGTAGTCAACAAGACGGGGAATGAAGAAGAAAGAAAGGTCTTGAGAGAGAAAGAAGACAAGAAAAGAAAAAGGCAATGATGGCTGCAGAGACTCTTTGAGACATCCAAGTCAAGAGAGAGACGGTGATTGAGAGAGCGAGAGAGTTCGACTACTCGAGTGACTACGAAGAAGAAGCCTTGATCCGCTTAATGGCCAAAGAACAAGATCAAGAAGATGAGGTACAATCTAATTCAACAAGCTCGGACACTAGTGATAGTGATAGTGACACACACACTTCATCACCTACGATCTTTATGATTCATTAGGCAAAATGATGAAAGATTTTGAGCACATTAAATCCTCACACACACTATTGAATGAGGAAAAAGACTACTTAAAAGTCAAAACTCAAAGCCGACTAAGGAGCCGAGTACTCTAAGTCAAATAGTTGTTGAAAATGAAAGTTTAAAGTGAAAATGCTAAATTAGTAAAGCAGAAATTGCCGCTATAGAAAAGAGGGAGAATGACCTCAAGAATGTTATTGCCTCATTCACTAAGGCATCTAAATCATTGGATGATCTTATTATGAGTCAAAGAGAATGTGGAGACAAGACAGGCTTAGGATTTAGTTTCTTTGTGCCATGTCAAACCTCAAGAGTAATTTTGGAAAAAGGATCTTCAAGTCATGAAGAGTCCGAAAAATCCAAAACTCTAAATATTGCACACACTTTCACTCCAAAGCACAATACTAAGCAAACCGGCCTTGGTTACAAAGGGAAAGGAAAACGACCCGATTGAGTGTCTTTGAAAGGACGGTGAGAAGAGATTGGCCGAGTCCCTCGTGAGACTCCAAACGAAAAATACTCTGTAAAGAAGAAGCAGAGCTACCAAAAATCCCTTAAAATCCATAAAAGAAATACATATGATGGGAATGGTAGAAAATATCCAAGCCAAGCTGATTGGAACAATGTGAACTATCAAAGATAGACTTATGGAATATAAGCTCAGATGGCAAAGGCCTAGAACTCAAGAAAGGCCATTCCAAAAGACAAGAGCTTTCATCAAGACACATATGCACCTAGGCACTACACTCAAAAACACCACAATTACCCAAGGAAGGCAATTGCTAAAACACATATGTAGGCATACTGACAGACAAAAGAGACACTTTGTATGAACCTAGAATCCCCAAGCAATTTGCCAGGATTAATTATGATTATGGCAGCGATAGATGGCAACCCCTAGAGTCAAATCATCGGCTATAGGTTGGTTGGATCATCTTACAATTCTAACCCCTCGGGACCCGCACAAGTATGGGTACCTAAAACTTAATTTCCTTGATTGCGGGTTCAAGGAAGCAGTGAGTGCAAGGAACCTGGTACATGGATAGTGGTTGTTCGGACATATGACAGAAATAAGAGAAATATGTCAAAATTCAAGGAAGTCAAAGGAGCCAAAGTCATATTTGGAGGAAATGAAGCTCTGGTGAAATAAGAGGCATTGGATCCATCAAGAGGAATGGATTAGAAATCACGGATGTTGCATATGTTGAAGGACTCAACTTCAATTTATCGAGTATCGATCACTCTGTGACAAGGGCTACAATATTGGATTCAACATGGGTGTATGCCAAATCAAGGATATTGAATCAAATGAAGTTGTATCTTTGCAAAGGAAAAATGAGAAGAATATGTATGTAGTGGATTGGTCAATCGCAACACCCAAAGACAATCTCTTAGCAAAAAACACGGTGAATCAAGTTGTTGTCAGCGTGGCACAAAAAGCCGAGTCACTGAATTTCAAAACAATTAACAAGCTAGCAAGAAGTCATCGGTAGAAGGACTTCCGGACTCGATATCTGAAGGAGAGTATATGTGATGCATGTCGGAAGGAAAACAAATCAAGTCGTCATTCAAAGAAAAGACATGCCCATCCTCAACAAGAATATTGCATCTACTTCATATGGATCTATTTGGCCAGTGGAACCAAAGCAAGCATAAGTGGAAAGAAATACACCTTGGTGGTAGTAGATGACTACTCAAGATATACATGGACAATATTCATGTGCAAGAAGAAAGAAACTCTACAAAAGCTACCCACGGTGATGAAGAGGATACAAAATGAGAAGAGTCAAACCATTATCAAAATAAGATCGGATAAAGGAACCGAGTTTGTCAATGGAATAATAACTCGATCTTGTAGTGAGAATGGCATTGGTCATGAACTATCACCGCAAGGACTCCACAAAGAGAATGGAGTTGCGAGAAAGAAGGAGCAGAACCCTCAAAAAGAAGCAAGGACCATGTTAGTCAAGCGGGGTTACCAAAAAGATTTTGGGTCAAGCAATTTAACACGACTTGCTACTCCCAAAACAGGATGTATGATAAATAGACGGTGACAAAGACTCCCTATGAGATCTCGGGTGGAAGAAAACCAAATGTTGCATATTTGGAATATTTGGATGTAAATGCTTCATCCACAACAATGGCAAAGACAACCTAAAGGCTTTTGATGCTAAAGCGATGAAGGTATCTTCTTAGGATACTCGGTGAAAGCAAAGCCTACAGGTACTCAACAAAAGAACTATGGTTCTGAGAGGAATCCATTCATGTAGTATTCGATGAGCCAAATGTAAATGGAGAAGACATTGAAGAGTCGGTGATGTTTGAATCATTCAACCATACGTAAGAGTCCTATCTTCAAGTCAAGTGGGATTATCAATTGAGAAGAAGATGAGATATTTGAATCTCAAAAGCGGTGGAAAATTTGCGGCTAAGTGACCACGAAAGAGTGACCACAACAACACAATTGCAAGTCGATCGAATCCGGCTAACTCATTCCAACTCGATGTAAGATGGCCGAGAGACCATCCACGAGAACTTGTCATTGGAGATATGAGAGAAGGTGTCAAGACAAGATCCGAACCCAACAAGAAGCAATGTTCACATGCTTCATCTCGCAGAATAGAGCCCAAAGATGTGTCACAAGCATTGGGCGACACACATTGGATTCAAGCTATGCAAGAAGAGTGAATCGAGTTTGAGAGAAATAAAGTATGGGAATTAGTACAAAGACCCATACATCAAAATGTTATTGGAACCAAATGGGTATTCGAAATAAGATGAGCGAGGAAGGTTACGTGGTAAGAAACAAAGCAAGACGGTAGCCAAAGGATATTGCCAAGAAGAAGGGATAGATTTTGATGAAACATTTGCCCTCGTAGCAAGATTGGAAGCTATAAGGATGTTTCTTGCCTATCTTTGCTCACAAGAATTTCTTTGTATATCAAATGGATGTAAAAAGTGCATTCTGAATGGGTTATTGGAAGAAGAAGTGTATGTTGAACAACCACCAGGATTTGAGCGAGAAGACTCTTGGAGACAAGGTATACAAACTCAAGAAAGCCCTGCACGGATTGAAACAGGCACCCGAGCATGGTATGATACCTGTCACAATTCCCGATGAAAATGGATTCACAAAAGGAAAAGTAGATAGAACACTTTTTTAATTCAAGACAAGAAGAGTATCTTGCTTGTTCAAATATATGTGGATGACATTATTTTTGGATCCACTAACAAAGAGTGTGTGAAAAATTCTCAAACCTCATGCAAAGCAAATTTGAAATGAGCATGATGGGAGAGTGACATTTTTCCTTGGACTTCAAGTGAAACAATTTGAAGGATGGAACCTTCATAAGTCAAACAAAATATACCGAGAGATTTAATGAAGAAGTTTGGTATGGAAGAGAAGTCTTCGTAAAAATACCAATGAACACATCATCAAAATGGACATGGATGCGGATGGCAAGCTCAGTAGATCAAACAAGATACTGAGCACTTATGGATCACTTTGCTCTATCTCACAAAGAAGCGTTGACGGACATCACCTTTGTTGTAGGTGTATGTGCAAGATTTCAATCTGCTCCAAAAGAGAGCCATATGACAGCGGCTAAAAGAATACCGAGATACTTGAAAGGAAGCCAAGAAGAGGCTATGGTATCCAAAGGAAGGTGGATTAAGACTAATTGGCTATTCGGACTGACTATCTTTGGATGCAGAGTGGGAGGAAAAGCACTTGTGCACTGTCAAATGCTAGGAACAGACTAATTTCTGGTTTAGCAAGAAGCAAAACTCAATAGCCACCTCTACTGGTGGCGAGAATACATAGTTGCGGCAAATTTGTTGTGCCCAAGTCCTATGGATGAGACAACGGTGAGAGACTATGAAGTTGAAGAAAAAGAAATTCCAATCATGTGTGATAACACAAGTGCCATTGCAATCACTCAAAATCTGTGTTGCACTCAAGAACAAAACATATAGATGTCGGATATCATTTCATAAGAGATCATGTTGAAAAGAAGGACATTATCTTGGAATACATCTCAATCGATAAACAACTAGTGACATCTTCACAAAACCATTATGTGAGTCAAGATTTGAAGAACTCAAGCATGAGTTGGGGTTAATTGAGTGGTGGTGACACTCGGACAAATCAAAGAAGAGTATTAGAACAGAAAAGAAGTGAAAAAGAGTGAAAACAAAAATCAACTCGAAGAATCAATTTGATAAAACAACTACACCGAGTCGGTGATAGTCATTTGAGTCACCAAGAGAAGCTGCGAGGAGTAGAGTTAAATCGCCTAAGAGATAAGTTTGAATAACTTATAAGCAAAGTGACAAAAACGCATCGTTTTAACTTAGCGGGAATGTTTTAAGGAACACGACAAAGATAATGATGATGTGTACGGACATAAAAGCCGCACACTAAGCTTATGATTGGATATAAATGATGCCGCATTAAATACGAGACGTGAAATGCTCAATAGGCGTGCGAAATCCAAGCCGTTGATTTCGATCACAATTCAAAACCGTCGCACGCCCTTTCATAAACCATATTTAAACCATTTTCGTCCAGTTTCTCTCTCACACTTCTAAAAACTGTTCATCTTTTTCTCTCAAAAGCAAAGGCAAACTACTCTCGAAACCCTACCAACATTCAAATCAATTTCGAGATTTTTCTTGATATCATCCCGAGAAATGGCACCAACTTATGACTTTACCAAGCTAGGAAAGCAAATCCACACCGGCTCGTAGTGGATTTCGACGGAATGGTGAAGCGGGGGTCCGACGACACTCTGGTGAAGAAAATTGCTGAAAAGTTGGAAACTTCCGGACTAAAACCGTTTTCTATTTGGAATATCCTATGACCTATGTGGAGGAGGTCGCACAATTCTACGTGAATGCCGAGATTCACGACGAAGGAATCAAGTCATCTTCACGGGAAGCGGTGACTATCACCGCCAAGGATTTGGTGAATATTGCTCACTACCAAGGAAGAGAGCAAATCGAGATTAAGGAAGCTGATGTAAACTTGGGCGACGCATGGAAAGAAATAGCCAAGTCCGACCTTGCCGATAAAATTATTTACACAAAGAAACAAAAGAGCTCGGCGAAGGAGGATTATCACAAATTGTTGGACATAGTTGCCAAATGTATCGACATCAAATTTGGCAGCTTTGATCAACTATCAAAGGCAAAGCCGATTGTGATGGGCTGCAATCATCGAGGAAAAGAAGATAAACATGGCCGAGTTTATCTACAGCAGATCTTAACGTGGGGAACAAGTCCTTCAAAGAAGATGGGTCATTTGGAGGATCCTCGGGATATGGCCTAGTGATTGGCCGACTATTGGAGGTGAAAGGAGCCCCTCTCGGACATGGGAAAGCATTCCATGTTAACAAGAGGATGTTGAGCTAACCTCTCGGTGCTCGGAAGCGAGCTTATGCCAAGAGAGCCGACACGGTGAGGGGGAATCGGTGACCTTCAAGACACAAATTATCTCCTCTCCAACCAAGAAGAAAGCGCCCGCAGTGCCATATAGAAATCTCTTGCGCCCTGCAAAGAAAGAAAACCAAACATGCTCCTGCCCTGCAGCAGAGTCACCCGCCCCAAAGCCGTGTCACCCGCCGCCTGCGGCGGTCGAGAAGGACTCACAAATGCCTTCTCCGATCGTCAAAAGGAGGAGAACCGACAAGCCTGCACGGCGGCTCCTCCGAAACAAACACCAAGACACGCCCCGCCGCCCAAAACTCGAGGGGACGCCGCCTCAACTAAATTCCCACGGTATGCAGACAGGAGACGAAGAAGACTTCGTCAAGCGGTCCGCACAGAGAAACCCAGGTGAGTCGATTCTCCAAGCACAAATACGGAGACTCATCGGAGAAGTAGAGTCTCCGGTTGTAGTTGATAAAATGCCCAAGTCTCTGGAAGGCGATCGCAGAGGCAACTCAAGACACAAGTGAAGCACAAGAAGAACCAAAGCAGAGATAGTGATGTAATGATCCTATCTCCACCTTACCCAGATATCCAAAATAAATGCATGAGTGGAGAAAATGGAAGTTGAGCAAGTCAAGGAAGCAGTTCCAACGGCTGAATTCATAGAAGAAGAAGAGGAATCGCTAAATTTCTTGGATCGACCATCGTGTCCTCAAAGACTTGATGAGGACAATCGCTTAGACATCCCGCAAATCTACAAGGACAGGGGAGAGAGCAAATCAAGTCAAGAAGCCAAGACGTGAGAAGGCAAGTATCTCGCCCTATCTCCGGCACCACGTAACACTTCCATCCTCTTCTTGATGTCTTCTCGAAAGTGATGAGGAACGCAGAAGAATCCGCTACGAAGAGTTGCGGAGATCGCAGCAAGCATCGCATGAATCAAGAATCCTTCACGAGCAAAGATCGATGGAGGGACCAGGAGAGTCCTCCAAAACACATTTGAAATCGATCCAATGGGAGTGGTTCAGCAAATAGCCACCGATGTTCTTCGCTACCACTTCCCACTCACTCGGGAAGAAGGCGATAAAGGAATGGCGATGAAACTGGGCTAGTGGGGACCCCGATCGAGCCAACCCCTATTGAAGGTGTGCTACACCGCCCCAACGGCTGAACCATCAATTGCAACAGGGAGTTTGGAGACGAGTGACCCCACTCCAAGTCACTCGGTGGTGCGTCGAGGGGAAACTCCTCCACTGCAGCAAGGTCGGAGGATTGGATAACTCCACAAAAAGCAAGGACGCGAAGAAGAGAAATTACAATCACAAGAAGAAACACAAGTTGCCATCAACGAAGCTCGAGATAGTTGAGACTGCCTCATTTGAGATGCCAACCGCTTTGAGGGCTAATGACGCCGCCGATGCGGTCGAGGCCTGAGGAAGGGACGATACGGGAGTTAACACTGGGGCGATGAAAGTGCAATCCATGGGGTTGAGACTCCAATGGATGCCATTGTAGAAGACCCTAAGACAGTGACCTTTGTCGAAAGGGAGGACAAGGCCTCGCAGCGAGAGAGAGCCTGGAGGAAATGAAGGCCACGGGAGGTTGAGACGTCCGGGGTAAAGAAGTGAAGTAGAGAACATCCCTCCCGCAATCATCGACTCATCCGGAAGGAGATCAGTGCACTTCATGATTCCCAGGACAACCCCGATGTCACTTTTTCGGGATCAAGACGAAGAAGTTGAGTCATCCCCCATGACAAATCCAAAAGACTGGTGCGGGTGTTCCAAGTACGAGTAAGTCGATCCCAAGACTACTCGTCAAACTTTTAACTTTGATGATGAGCCACCTCTAGAAATCTCATCATCGTCCGATGACGCGCCGATAAGGCCGAGGATAAGTCAACCGAAAAGGAAAAATCAGTGAGACCAACGAAGTCATTAAGACATTGAGGCTCGCAAGCGGGTCTATTTCACAACCAAACCCATTGAACCGGTAAAACCACCGCCCGGCTCCTCAAGCTACTGGTGGATCGATTCCCAAAAGAACTTCACGCGCACCGCTCATCATCGAACAAATCCCGATCGGCGGTGATGAATCTTTTGTAGAATCTTTCCCTTTCTCTTTGGAGATACGAGAACTCCACGAAGAGTCGAAAATGAGCAAGCACGTTATCACGCACCCAGCTCCTGTTTTTCACTCAGGCACCATTGTTCGGCCCGATTTTGATTTTGATGTTGTATGGCCATCACCGCAATGAAGAATCGGTGAAAGACGAGAAGTGTTCAAGGCACTCTTTCTTTGAAATTGAAAAGATGGAGAGGCATCGGGCCTCTTTGGACATGCGCTGGACAACAGAGATGCCAACCTTACATCCGACTTGAGAGGCATCACGGTCGGGATAAGGGAATGGTGGCAACAATGACAATCAATGCGTGTGGAACAGGTGAGATACTTGAGTAACCTTGTTCAATAAAGCTGGCTGGTGTGGAGAGCTGCGAATGTCGATGCAAAAACGAAGGCGAGGGAACACATTGAGCATATGCAGGAAGCTCACACTTTTGCCGAGATCAAGCTGCTGCGTGAGCGAAATGCAAATGATATACAGCGTTTGGAAGAACACATGACGAGAAAATTCAGCCTTCTCATACGGCCGAGATGAAGCGATTTTGTGAGAATCCAACGCTACTCGATCGAATTCCGTCCGCATACAACGCAGCGCAGACTTGAAGCGAAATTCAACCATCGAAGACTTCGACTTCATGCTTGCCAAAGATGTTCGCAGGGTTCCTCTATCCTTTGATGATGCCAAAAAGGGGGAAGAGGAATACCTTAAAGCAAAAGAAAATCTGAAGTTTGAAAACGAAAGCGGTGAGAAGGGAAAATCGGTGAGGAAATTTTGAAATCGAAGAAAGGAAAATCTGCGAGGGGGAAGGATCAAAAGATATGACCTTGATGATTGCACAAACCCCCAAGGGGGTCACATCACGGTGACATTATAAGCGGCAAACTCCCTCCGTGACTCTGCCACTCCAACACTCTTTGTATCTATGGCCGAGAAGAGAAAAGAAATCGAAGCGGGGATGAAGGAAGTGGAAGGAAGAATGGATGCCAGGGTGATGAACATCTTGAAAGAACATGGAGGCATCCGGTTGATAGAGACACGTATGCCATTTCGGATGTCGGGGACAGAGCCAAGATCGATTGATGAATTCAAAACGCTCGAATCGAAGGATATTTTGCAAATATGTCCATGGCTCAAGCACGGGACTTATCTTTGGGAAAAGGGTCTCACATTATGTGAAGAAGTGACAGACAGCAGACAACCGGTGATCACTCTGCTGGTCACTCTACTGGGCACTCATTTGGAAAGAAGAAGGCCCAAAGACGATATACGCCCAGAGGTAGAGGAAGAAGCGGCGATGGAGGAAGAAGCTTGGACCTAGGCCTCTGCCCAAGAATATTGAATACGTAGATCCGGAAAGAAAGGAGGGATCTCTTTGGGTGGGCTTGACCAAGTGGCGAACTTGCGAGTGGCTAAAACTAACGATGAGTATGTAAAGAGAATAGAAGAAGAAAACAAAAGACAAACTCAGCTATGGCGGGGAGAGACGAGGAAAGAACAAGGAAAGATGAAGCTGCCAGGAAGGCATATGAGAAGAAAAAGAAGGCGGTGATTTACGAGAAGAAGAGAAGAAGAGAAGAAGATCTTTGATCAAGATGAAAGAAGGAGACAACGAAGGAGATGAAGTGTTCTTTGTCCAACCCTTCTTGTATTTTATATGTAAATACATACAATGTAAGTCTTACGTAATAAAGCTATAAATTTTCTATTTTTTGTGTGAAGACAATTACATACTACGATACACCTTGTGTGATTGTGTTAAGTACAAGAATGATATGATCAATAAAAAGATTGATTTTGCGCATACATTCTATGTCAATACACTATCTGTATGTATCTTTGTTATTTGCATCTTTGTATGATTTAAGTTTTGGCATCATCAAAAAGGGGAAATTGTTAGGAATTTTATTGTTTAGATTTTGATGAATGCCATGTAAAACTTAGAATAGAAAGTTGGCACCCCAATTCTTGTAAAATGTATTGTAACAATTAGAGTGGCCAAGGCCGAGTTAAGTCGCCTACGCCCTAACATGCAAGAAGACAATCAAGGCTTGAAGGAAAACTCACTGAGAAACATTTGAAAGTCACAAGAAAAAGCATGACAGAACTCGATTGAAGAAAGCGGTGAGATGGTGAGTGGAACATCGATCAAGTCAACTCAAGAGAAGCAAGTCTCAAGTGAAGGCGAGTGACAAGAGTCATCCGATGATTGGAAGTCGACTCTAAGTCACCTGGGGAAAGCAAAGAAAAGCGGTCAAGTCAAGATAATCGTAAAAGAACCGTTTGTACGAGAAATCAAGAGATTTACTTAAACAAGTAATATCTCCATACCACCTTTCTCGGAGTGCTCGGTCCCCGAAGCGTGCAATTGGAATGAACCAATGGGAAGCACTACACCGTGTCGAACTCGAAAAGGTGAAACAACAATTCATACGAGGAAAAGACAATTCCAAGAAGCGCAAGCCAACGATCGCAAAGTGATTTTCAAAAAATAAGCCTATCTTTTCAACGGGCAAATTTTTGAAAGTTCACTATAAAAGCTGAGGAGTTTGTTTGAGAAAGAGATGCATGAATGACACATACGTGAGATATACAAGCACATTAGAAAACTGAAACAATCTCAATCCTCAAGCCTATATTTGAAGTACATCAATCCAACACATACCCCGTGAAGGAAAGAGAACTTCAAACAGTTGAAGAGGAAACTCTTGAAGAAAAGGGTCTACATTCCGGAAGGATTGTAGAAAGGTTCTAGATTGAACCAAGTCTTAAGCTTTTGGAGGGCTTCGTGATCAAATCCAAAGAGCTTGAGCAAGTGAGTGTAGTAGCAAGGCGTACCGCCTGTGAAGAAGGCTCGAGTCGCACGAGCCAACCGAGTGATCAAGGCGTCTCGGATCGAGTCCCTAAGGATCAAGTCGGCATTGTGTGATCAAGACTTGTATCCGGGTATTACCACTTTGTAAACCGATCATTACTTAGTGGATTCCTCCGGAGTTGGAGAAGAGAGGAGTAGAAGAATTACCCCATCTTCGAACCTCTATAGAAACTTTCTTGTGTCATTTACATTTCAAAGATTTAAATTTCGCACTTTTAATTGCTTATATCTCACGATAAATTTGCTATCCATTTGATAATTTACAAGTACTAAATCAAGCTCTAATATTTTGTTTAATCAAACTTAAGGGTGTTAAGTCTTCCATTGAAAATAAAACCACGGTGAGTTAAATTGTAGCAATGGTGAGTTACTCCATCAATGACTTGAGTGAAATCGCATTGAAAGATTAACTCTCTTGAGTGACTAATTCGATTGTCCATCAAGGACACACGGTGTGTAGAATTAACTCAGAGATTTAAAAGGACTAAATCGAAAATTTGGTAAGGTTTATTCAACCCCCTTCTAAACCTTACACTTACACCCCTTGGGACCTACATATTCAATTATGTCTTGTTTTAAAACAAAGTGCCAACAAAATAACTAAATATGCATTATTTGATGTCTAATTATGTAGTAGAAAAACCCTAACTATCTTTGTAAAATAAAAATATTTGGAAAGAAAACAGTTCCTTAAATTCACCACAAAATCGACAAAGTGTCAATTTAGCCCATAAAATCCACTGGGACCACTAATTTGAATTACAAAATTACAATCTTACCTCTTAAAATCAGCAAAAATTAGGAAATTATTAAAAAACTGAATTAATCACATCCCTTCATTTTTAAGATCATTAGGTAATATGAGTCCGCACTGTCTCACACGAACAAATCCTATATATATATATATATATATATATAAAGTTATTTGCCTCCCGAATATTTTTAATCTTGCCACCCATCTCTCAAGTATTTTCAATCCCGCCACCTGGTTCTACGGTTTACGCATCTGTCCTGTAATTAACATTTATTGAATATGATTGTCCAAGTCCGATTCGACCAAGAGCTATCTTTGAGTCAATCCGAGCTGAACCTCCGAAGCTAAAAAAATATTTGAGTAGAAACTAGTTTGCAACACACATATATACATGATTAAGGACCCTAGGAATATTGTCTCAAGGAAACCCTCTCGATTTTTAAGTCGAAGAATCGTGGGAGAATATATCCAAAGCAAAAGAATACAATTAAGAGTAATTCGATCGTAATACTTATAAAATGATCATCGATGAACCTTTTATACCTGTAATGATGTGCCTCATGAGCTTAGTGTAATAATTCTTGTGAGAAATAATTCATAAATTGAGCTTTATAAGGTGCTTAATAATTTTATGACCCAATAGTAATTAATGATATTTACATGATAAGTAAATAAGTTTAAAATTAATAAATTCATAAATAATAAAATGGGAAAAAAATCAAATTTACACCATCAAGGAGATATAAGATATTATTGCACAACACTAATATGCCGACATGCAAAAGATTTGATGGTAGCTCATGTTGCAAAAATATTCGATAACTTATTCGCTTAATAAATCATGCAAACGCACCGCTATATCTACAACGTTGTTGGAATAGAATAAAGGGAAGGATTGTGCAATTAACACCCAAAAATCTCTTAATATACCCCCATAATCTTCTTAAAGCTAACCTATTTACTTAATACTATTAGAGTAGAATGCCCAATTTTCCAATTAGATTGGATTTTATTCTACTTGTAAAATAATTTTATTGGAAATTATAATAATATAAAGACATTTCTTTATCTTATGTTCTTTTGCATTTAATTATCACATATTTGAATATATGATAAAGTCCTTAGATCAATTTAAGCTATGAGGCATAGTCGCGCATATGATGGCGATCATGGAACATGCTTCTAATGATTTGATCTTAAATTTGTTCCAAGTCGACGGGTTTTTCAAGATAAGACATTAAATAACCCCGTAAGACTTGTACATATGGTCCATGCTCATGAGACAAGGATGTTGCATTCCATTAATTGACATCGGTGTTAGGACACAAATGCACATATGTGGTGTTTGTTAGTGAACAAGTTCATCGAAAATGACCCAATGAAAATTCTTAGATAGAAGCTTTGATCATTGAATAAGAATTTTTATATTGCATTAGTACATGATTAATCCTCGTACTTGAGGAACGACTATGCCTTGTGTATATTCTACAATACTTTGTTTTATCTTTTGATTGCTTGACAATCACAAAGATGTATTTTGGGCATTGCATTGATATGCATGAAGGTTTTTGTGTGGCGATATAGAATTTGATAGATACTTGTTATTTAATAAGGGAATTTCATGTGTTTCGTGGTTCAAAGACCTTGGGCAAGACACGATGAATTTGATTCATAAAAGAATCATAAGAACTTGAAATGGAATCATAGTCTTCAAAATCAATTGGGTCCAACTTATAAATATATGCCCAAGATTTAATCGAGAAAATTAGTTGTCGAAAGGATTGTACATGTATGCAATTGCAATTGAAATATGTTTACTCACTATTTCATCTAATACTAGGTAATCATACTACTTGCTTTGTGTTACCATGATTTGTAGGTTTTGAAATTAAAGAGTTAATTTCAAGTATATTTATTAATTGGAATAATAAATAGAATAAATTATTGTTATCTGATTTGCAAAAGTTGTAAGCCTACTACTTTTGTTAGTCGTGAACCTCAAAGGGTCAACATAATTTTGGATGTTGGCATTTGAGATTAAAAATCCAATGGTTGGATGCAATTAATTGACATAGATTAATTAATCGAGTTTTAATTTAATTCAATTGTGGAATTAAATATTTAATTAGAGAACAGATAATTTAAATAGAACGAATTAATCAATATTTGAAGTGATTAATTGGTATTTAAATTAATTAGTAGAATTAATTAATTGGATTTTAATGTTCAATCCCATACATTAATCTAGTAGGTCTAATCGTAGAAGCCCATTAGATAATTGAAGAAAAATAAAAAAATGAGATTTATTTTAATATATATATATATATATATTAGGATATATATTTTAATAAATGAGATTTATTTTAATACATATATTTATGATGAAGAGAGAATAAAAGAAATTCATTAATCTAACTTTGAAAAACACATGCAACATGTTAGCATGTGTAGGTGGCATCCACTTTTACTTAAGTCACACAATCAAATTGATTTTAATTAACAAAGTTGACTTAATGGCCATTAATTGCACAACATTTTTTTAATAAAAAGGTTGCATTGAGCCATTCATTAAGCTATTTTTTCTGGTTGAGATTAAAATATAGTGCTTGCTTGTTAACTAATTTTCTTCTCTTCCACTTTTTGGACAAACAATTTCATGAAGTTGTGCTTGTTTGTGAAATTTTTCAAAAAATGCACTATTCACTTTTTCACTTTTCAAACCATCAATCACATCAATTTATAATTTAAACAAAAAATATCACATTAATTATCATTATTATATAATCATATCACAAATACACTATTCACTCTCTCTTATTTTTCAAATCACCAATCACTATTATACTAAAAAATAATCATATCAACAATCATCATCATATTTTCATCTTATATCCAATCACACCCTCAAAATTCATTCTCATTTTTTAAAATAATTTTTTCACACTATTCTCTCTAAAAGTAAAAATGAGCAAAATGAAAGTTCAAGCAATCACACCCTTCCATTTTGGTGAAGAAGACAAGATGCATTTAAATGATGAGTATGGTGAAATGAGATTTTTAATTAGCTTCTCAAGTTTCAATTTTTGATCTTGGTCAAAAATACTGAAAACATCTCTCTCTCTTTTTCAATATACACTAATTTTCTTTTGAAAAATTTAGTAGAGAATAATTAACCAATAATTGATTGTTGGAATAAAATTTATTCTTTTTCAATTTAGAAAACACAATTAACGGTGTCACAACCACGAGATGGACTCAATTAGAGGGGAGACACTTGAATCTCTATTGACGAGTTTACGAGGATTTACTCTTTGTGAGGAGGAATTTTGATTTCTTTTATATCATCTTCAAAAGGAAGAATTTTAGGTAAGATCCTAAACCATACCTTACCACTTGGACTCATGATATGTTGGATGAATATGGTATGTGTAATCGCAATGGCGCTTTGTTTTTGTAAAACCATTGAAAACATTGAGGATTCTTTGAAGTCTCTTGAAGAAATTGTATTTCTTCCTTTATTATCCTTTGCCTCACATATAGTTAAGAGATGAAAAAAACGAAAAATCAAAAAGAGAAAACACAACTAAGGAAAAAATGCAAACATAAATAACGACCAAGAATGAGTGAATAGAAAAATCTCAACTTGTGATTAATTAATTCCCTTTTATATTTAAACTTTGGCATTTTTGTCAACTCTTGATCGTGTGTGTTATTCTATGTTTTTTGCAAATTGTACGGTTTTGGAATAAGGAAGGGAGAGAGAAGAGAAGACAGAAGAAAACCGAGAAAAGGGAAAATGGAGAATGAGGGGAGAAGAAAGAATGTTGGTGGGGGTGGAGAGGAAGATTACAATGTTAAAAAAAACGTGGTGTATTTAGAAATTTAGTAGATAACTAAGGGCATTTTAGTCTTTTAGGTGATATTATTATTGGAATTAAAAAAGTGGTGTACCATATCCATTTATAAATCACCCTATCCATTTATAAATGGGTATTGATTTTGCATCCCATACCCAAATAAACTTACCCATACCCATCCCATTAGGGTTTGGGCGAGTGGATAGCCGCATCTACCCATCCGCCGCCATCCCTAGTGTTAATAGCCTCACACTTAAGGGAATTTTCTTCCGGCAAAATTGCTTTTTTGGTCCGTCAAGTTGGCTCGATTTCGCTTTTAGTCCTTTAATTTTTATGTGTTGCGTTTGGCAAACACTAACTTTTCTAAACTCCGCACATTTAGTCCGATTTCAAAATTTCGAGGATATCTTATCCATAAAATCTTTGAGTTGGGCCACTTTTCCATGAAATAACTACTTTGCCCTTTTTTGGAGGGAAACCTTGATCATGTGAACATATATTTAATTTAATTTAAATAAAATAATACGAACATATATTTATAATTTTTAATTGTAAATAAAATTAAAAAAGCGAAAAAAACATATATTTACAATTTTCAACAATATATACAAATTTAAAAATAGAAACAAAACAAAATATATATATATATATATCTATATTTTTCAATCAGTAAATTGAAATTAAAGAAAAATAGAAAGCAAAAAAATAGAAAACCAAAAGAAAAAGAAAATAATGCACTTTTTCTGTTTTTCTAGTTTTCCTTAATTTTTATTTAAAGGTGAAAATTATAAAATATATGTTCGACAAATTTGTTTAATTTAATTTAAAGAAAAGAATATGAACATATATTTATAATTTTCAACTGTAAATAAAATTAAAAAATAAAATGAAAAACAAAAATAAAAAAAATATGTATATACAATTTCAACTATATATAAAAATAAAAAAATTAGAAAACAAAAAAAACATATATATCTATAATTTTCAACCGTAAATAAAAACTAAAGAAAAATAAAAAACAAAAAAAAAGTGAAAAAATATAGACTTACAATTTTCTACTGTAAATTAAAATTAAAGATAAAATGGAAAACAACAAAACAAGAAAACAGTATATATTTACAATTTTTTTACTGTAAATAGAAATTAAAAAAACGAAAAACCAAAAAACGAAAAGAAAATAAATTTCTTTTATTTTTGTTTTCTATTTTTATTTGATTTTTATTTAATGTTGAAAAATATAAAAATATATGTTCAACTATTTAATTTAATTTAATTTAAGTTTTATTTATTATTTTATTATAATTTTTCTTAATTTTAATTTAGAGTTGAAAATTATAGATATATATATATATATATTGTTTTCTATTTTTTTAATTTTTATATGTAGTTGAAAATTGTAAATACATGTTTTTTCCTTTTTTTATTTATTTCTTGTAGAAAATTGTGAATATATGCTTAGATTACTTTGTTTAATTTAAATTAAAAAAATTCAAAATTATATTTTAATTTGTCAACTTTATATAAAATTATAATATATGTTCATATTTTTCTTTACTTGATTTAATCTTATATTTATTTTTGTTATTTAATTTTATTGAGATATTAAACAAGACATGTGATATGCACATGACCAAGGTTTCCCACCAAAAAAAGGGCAAAATATGTTAGTTCAGTGGCTACGATAATCTAGGGGTGAATAGATTATCCGGTTTTCGATTTCGCCCTCTTTTTCGTAAAACTTAAGCAAAGATGAAATGATAAGTGCGGAAAGTAAATAACACACGTCAATTTATAGTAGTTCAACCCACCAGTGGCCTAATCTACTACCACTCCAAAGATATCAGGGATGAATTTCAAAAAGAAAAAAAGATTTTATTAATTTACCAAAAATTAATACAACACCTTGAGGATTACCACAACCCTCTTACACCACCTTGAGGATTACCACAACCCTCTTACACCACCTTGAGGATTACCACAATCCTCTTTACAACACCTTTGAAGATTACCACAACCTTCAAACACCTATCACCCGATCACCCAAAGTGTATTCACAAGGATGTCTTGTGTTGAATGATGGCCAAAATCAAGATTACAACTCAATAATGATTGATACAATATGAGTACAAGTGTAATCAAGAATTGAAAGCCTAGACCTCAAATTTGTGCAAGTGAAAGAGCTAAGGCTAATACAACAAGATATATGAAAGTGTTTGATTGATTGCTCTTTGCTTGTGTAGAGTGTTGTATCTTGTTGCTTGAATGAAGCCTTTATTTATAGGAGAGGACTTGGCTTTCATTTCCAGACATAGGCTCTCCTTGGGGAGTGATTTGCTGCAAAAGAAAGCATTTAAAATCATCAATATAGTGTTAGAAATCAATCCCACAAAATAGGGAAAAGTCATGCGAAAATGCAACGGATAGTTTTCTTTGATAAACAAGGGTGCAACCGGTCGCTACAGAGATAAGATTGAAATTGAATTTCAGCAAATTTTACCAGAGGGGACCGGTCGGAGGGGGGTGCGACTGGCGCCCCTTAACTATGACCGGTTGAGGTTGAGAGAAATACGAAACAGAGAAGATCGAACCAAAGGAGAATTTGCTCCCAGTGCACGGTCGCCCAAGGGTCGACGGTCGCCCTCCCCCATTTTTCTTACGCCCTATTTTTCTGTTTCAAAACTCAACTCAGTGCGGGTTGCCCTATAGGGCGGCCGAGTCGAACTGAAACAAATGTGTTGTCTAATTTTTTATCGAAAATAAACTCCAAAAAATACTCGAAAAATAGTAAAAATATTTTAAGACGGTCGAAAGTATTTAGACAATATTTAGGGATATTGTTTTGGTTTAGAAACTCATTTGAACAAAATCGAACAAAATCATCAAAACTATGATAAAAACATTTATCTAACAAAATAGTCATTTAATGGAAAAATGGCCCAACTCAAAGATTTTAGGGATAAGATATCCACGAAATTTTGAAATCGGACTAAATGTGCGGAGTTTAGAAAAGTTAGTGTTTGCCAAACGCAACCCATAAAAATTAAAGGACCAAAAGCGAAATCGAGCCAACTTAACGGACCAAAAAAGCAATTTTGCCTTTTCTTCCCCATCTTTTGTCATAAGAAAGCACTAAACTACTTGACGACAATTACCTAAAAATAGTAATGAATCGCATTAAATTTAAATTTCAAGTACCAAATTGCTTCAACTTTATTCTTCTACTTTTCCCTTTTTTTTGTATTTCATTTCTTTGGATGTATCGTGTATGTATGACATTTGTACATAAGAGAGGTAGTCTTATATGAGACTACCTTTTTTCTCCCCTTTTCTCTCTAAGTTAAATATATATCGTTGATTATATGGAAATGATTTATCTCATGAACATTAGGGTATGAATTCAAACAATAAAATACAAGTGGAATATAAAAAGGCATAAAAAATTGTACGAGAATGTCTCATGGATATAATAATGAGATGAATTATATATTAAATTAAAATTTCAATCAATTCAAACCTATGAAAAGAATCCATATTGATGTTGTTTTTTCGGGCAGATCAACCCAGACCAAGTTAATGTTTCTGAATTTGTCCAAGTCTTATTCTGGAAACTTGCCTACAACACCTGCAAACGTTAGAGTATCTCTAGGATGATCACATGGAAGCCCCTCCGACATTAAAGTCAAAGCATGGTTTAAAAACTCATTTGAACAAAATCGAACAAAATCATCAAACCATGATAAAAACATTTATCTAACAAACTCCCCCTTTTTGATGATTACAAACCAAAACAATTTACTCGAGGACGATTTTGAAAACAAATAAATTTTCCGGTTTACGAGTGAACTATCCGTTGAAAACATTTTATACAAAGCTCCCCTATTTATGAGCATATCAACAAGAGATATTGCATAAGCTAGAAGCACAAGCTATACCAAGCTTATATAAGAAGCCTATAAACATCATAGGCTAAGAAGCTCCCCCGTCACAATACTTATAATCTATTGCAATTGAGTCCATAATACAAACCATGGACTAGGTATTCTTGGCTTTAGGAAGCCATAGCTTATAGCTTTTATTGAGAGCTTTTATTATCTTCTTTTGGCTAACGAGCCAATTTCTGCTTTCTCCCCTTTGTAATCATCAAAAAGAATGTTAGGATGATAAAAACACCATACAATTATATCAAAGTGCGCAAAAGAGACGGTTTATCAACCATTGAGCAATTTAGGCTTAAAAATCCAAGGAAAATGGGAGAAATGTGTCATGAAGAGTTCATACGCTCATATTATTTTCCAAAACATGATCTCAATAAGTATTGAAGACTTTTGGAAGCAAGAGAATCAAGTAGAAGTTGAAATTTTCATTGTGACATTTTATCGAACACTTTGTGGGCGTGAAAATTAAAAAGAAGTTGTATATAGTCCTTGTAAATGATTTAAGCCAAAAATTCCATCACCAATTCACATAAAACATCATACAATACAACATAATAATTAAGCTCATCAAGATCATATGCAAAAATATCAAGAAATAGACAAGAAGGTCATAAACTCATGGTTCAACCCAATTGAGTAAAGAAAGAAAAATTCTTACCATTTGATCGGAAAAGATGAGCCATGATGATGATAAACATGCTATATAAGGTCCAAGTTGTGAATTGAAAGCATGAAAACAAAATTTGAGTGAAATTTGTGTGAATTTGGCAAAGGGACGAAAAATGGCCAAAATAATTTTCATTGTGACAGAACGGTTTTAATCCAAACTTAAAGCTTAGGCGACCGGTCGTGGTTGAGGGCGACCGGTCGACGTTGAGCGGCGACTGGTTGCCCTCAACCCGTTTAGCCCACTGTCTTGACATTTTTAATGAAATTGAATTTTCAACCAAAAATCCGATTTTTCGCCCCTAAGTTTCAAAAAATATGCAAAATGCAAACGTAAGTCTCATTCAATATGCATTATGCCTAACCGAGCTCAGACGACGCAAAAGTCTCGGAAGATGGTGGTTTTGTAAAAATGTCCGCTAATTGATCTTGAGATGGTACAAAAGATATCTCAATTTTTCGTTTTGAAACACAATCCCTTAGAAAATGATGTCGAATCTCAATATGTTTAGTACGGTTATGATGAACCGGGTTTTGAGCAATATTTATAGTGGATATATTATCACAAAAGATAGGTACGTTTTCAAAAGAGCATTTGTAATCCGCTAAGGTTTGTTTCATCCAAATAAGTTGTGTACAACAAAAGCGGCGGGAATATATTCGGCCCGGCCGTTGAAAGAGAAACAAAGTTTTGCTTCTTTGAAAACCAAGAAACTAGGCAATCGCCTAAAAATTGACATGATCCGGAAGTAATTTTCCGATCATCAATATTTCCCGCATAATCCGAAAGAGAAAAATTTTCATTCTTTGGATAAAATAGACCATATTGAATAGCGCCTTTCAAATATCGAAAAATCATTTTAACGGCACTCATATGAGATTCTTTGGGATTGCTTTGAAAACGAGCGCATAGGCATACGGCATGAAGAATGTCCGGTCTACTAGCGGTTAAATAAAGTAAACTACCAATCATACCTCGATACATTGATTCATCCACGGACTTGCCTTTTTCATCTTTGTTAATTTTGATATTTGTTGCCATGGGAGTAGAAACGGTTCTTCCTTCTTCAATACCGAACTTCTTCAAAAGTTCTTTTGTATATTTTGATTGCGAAATGTATATGCCTTCTTGACATTGCTTAATTTGGAGTCCAAGAAAGAAGTTGAGCTCCCCCATCATACTCATTTCAAATTCACCTTGCATCAATTTAGAGAATTTTTCTTCTTGACAATACCCTGAGCTACTAACCTTGCCTTATTTCGAACAATGTTGCCTTGATCATCAAGTTTGTTCCGAATACCCATTTTGTACCAATATTAGTTTGAGATGGAAGACAAGGTACCAATTCCTATACATCATTTCTTTTAAATTGATTTAACTCCTCTTGCATCTCTAAGAACCAATCCTCATCCTCAATGGTCTCCTTAGCATTCTTAGGCTCTTTTTGAGAAATAAGAGCTTTCTCGGCAAATTTTCTCCGGGTCATCACTTTTTCAAGGGGATCACCAATAATAAGATCCTTTGGGTGATCTCCTTAAATTTCAATGCAACGGGAAGATCCGAGGTATCACCTCTATCTTCTTGAGGACCATTTGAAGTGGACGGTTGATCATTTGATGTAGACGGTTGATCATCAACAATAATATCCTCTTCATCACTTTCATAATTAGGTATTCTTTCAACACCAAGCTTCATTAAATTTGACATGGATGGATTCTTCAACAACTCCACTAGTCTTATTGTAAACCCGATATGCTTTGCTTTTTGTTGAATATCCCATAAATATCCCTTCATCGGCCTTAGGATCAAGTTTGTCCAATTGATCATTGGTATTCAAAATAAAGCATTTACAACCAAATATCTTGAAATAACTAATATTTGGAGTTCTACCTTTCCAAAGCTCATATGGAGTTTTATTCATTTTAGGACGAATATAAACTTGATTAATGACATAGCAAGCAAAAGATTACGCCGGCCCAAAAATATTTTGGAAGTAAATATTCATTGAGCATGGACCGACTCATCTCTTGTAGTGTCCTATTTTTCCTTTTCGCTACTCCATTTTGTTGAGGTGTCCTTGGAGCGAGAAAAATTATGAGCATATCCTTTGGTTTCACAAAAGACTCTAAATTCACCATCAAATTCTCCACCTCGATCGCTTCGAATAGACTTAATAGTGTCTTCTTTTTCATTTTCAATGAGTCTACACAACTTAACAAACTCATTAATGGCATCGGTTTTATTGGTAAGAAAAAGAGCCCAAGTATATCTAGAAAAATCATCGACAATAACGAAAGTGTAATGTTTTCCACTTAGACTTGTCGCACCAATATCCCCATACAAATCAAGGTAGGGGTTTGGTTGTGGAAATTTCATTTTTGGGCTTAAAACTACTTTTAACTAATTTGTTCTTTTGACAAGTGTCACATAAGCCAAGATTTTCAAAATTCAATTTGGGTAGTCCTTTCACATGTTGGTTTTTGTAAATATTTTTCAAATTCTTGTATCCAACATGTCCAAGTTGCCTATGCCATAAACTAGTTAAATCATTATTGGCGACTAAACAAGAAACATTTTGACTAACCAAATCACTTGTAGAAATTTTGTAAAGATTGCCTTTTCTATTTGCTTCACAAATAATTTCACCATTTTTAAGTATAAGGCATTTTTCTTTATTGAAGGAAACATTATAATTTGAATCACAAAGTTGGCTAACACTTATCAAATTAAACTTAAGCCCTTCTACTAAAAGAACATTACTAAGAGAGAAAGAAGAGTTACCAATTTCTCCATTTCCAAAAATTCTTCCTTTCCCATTGCCGAACATGACCATACCCTCTTCTTGGAGCTTGATGTTGGTAAAAAGTTCTTTTCCTCCCGGTCATATGGCGTGAACATCCGCCGTCCACGAGCCATTTTGAATCTTCCATTATTGTTATAGCCCCTATTGCCTACAAAAGAATTTCTTTTAGGTACCCTATAGTTTTGGGGTCCATGGGAGTTAGTCTTGAGACCTTTGGGTCTCCAAACGTGTCTAGAGCTATTTCTCATGTGAGCGATTCCTTTTCGGTTTCAAGAGAGTGAACTCTAGTAAGAGTAAGAGCATGAGCTTTGTCTAGAGATTCATAAGAGGTAAATAATTTTTCTTTTTCAACCTTAAGCTCCTTATGCTCATTTTTCAAATTTTTGTATTTAACAATTAAATTTTGAAACTCAATTTGCAATTCATCAAAATCACATTGCAAGTCATCAACTATGGAGGAAGTAGAAGAATTAGAGCGCACCTCATTGTTTTCATCGTCTATGGCCATGAGACCGTGTTCGGTTTCTTCCTCGTCGGTTGTTTGAGTAGTTCATCCCATGTTTTGACCTCCGCATTTAGAGCCTTCTTTTTCGTAAAAGGCTTCCTTTTCTTTTGCTCCTCATCATCGAGCTTTGGGCAATCGGCAATGAAGTGCCCGGGTTTTCCGCATTTAAAGCAAACATTATCTCTTGGTTTTCTTGCTTTATTTTTATTCACAAATTTTGCAAATTTTCGAACAAGTGCGGCCGTCTCCTCATTATCATCATCATTATCATAGTATGCATTATTAGAAGAAGAAGCAAGACCTTTAGGAATAATTTGCATACCCGATTGATTTATGGATGGTTTGGAATTTTTCCTCTCCTTGAGATAGACTTCATAGATGAGGAGGTTTCCAATAAACTCGTCAAACTTGAGTGTCTCAAGGTTTTGTGCCTCCGTGATTGCCGTTACTTTTTCGGACCATGAGCCGGGGAAGAGCATTCAATACCTTAGTCACCTTGTCTTCTTGAGAGATGACTTTATCGAGGGCCACAAGAGGATTGACAATATTATCAAGCCTTTCCACCATATTGGATATGTTTTCACCATCATGCATGTTAAAGTTTTCAAAGTCTTTAACAAGCATGGTCTTTCTTGCTTGCTTGACCTTTTTAGTCCCTTCATAAATTGTCTCCAATTTTTCCCAAACCTCATGTGCCGATCTTATGCCTCTTATGCGATTATACGCGGTAGCCGTAAAGAGAACAATGCAAAATATTTAAGGCCTTACCGTTTAGAGAGAAAGCCTTTTTGTCATTTTCATCGAACTCTTTGAAAGGTTTAGGAGTCGAGGTGCCATCCTCCGATTTCTTGGTTGGTTGATCAACTCCTTCAATGACCACATTCCAAATGTCGAACCCGCACCCTTGTAGAAAGCACTCCATACGGTCTTTCCAAAATGCGTAGTTGTTGGCGTCGAATAGTGGTGGCTTGTTGGTGGAGCGCCCGACGGTGAGATGAGCATCATATGTAGCCATGGATCTTTCCTCTTTACTCGAACGAGCTAGCCAAAGAGTTTGACTTTGATACCACTTGTTAGTCCAAGTGGCTACGATAATCTAGAGGGGGTGAATAGATTATCCCGGTTTTCAGATTTTGCCCTCTTTTTCTTAAAACTTAAGCAAAGATGAAATTCTAAGTGCGGAAAGTAAATAGCACACGCGTCGATTTATAGTAGTTCAACCCACCTAGGGCCTAATCTACTACCACCCCAAGATATCCGTGATGGATTTCAAAAAAAAAAAAAAGATTTTAGTAATTTACCAAAAATTAATACAACACCTTGAGGATTACCACAACCCTCTTACACCACCTTGAGGATTACCACAATCCTCTTACAACACCTTTGAAGATTACCACAACCTTCAAACACCTATCACCTAGATCACCCAAGTGTATTCTTACCACAAGAATACTCACAAGGATGTCTTGTGTTGAATGATGACCAAAATCAAGATTATAACTCAATAATGATTGATACAATATGAGTACAAGTGTAATCAAGAATTGAAAGCCTAGACCTCAAATTTGTGCAAGTGAAAGTGCTAAGGCTAATACAACAAGATATATGAAAGTGTTTGCTTGATTGCTCTTTGCTTGTGTAGAGTGTTGTATCTTGTTGCTTGAATGAAGCCTCTATTTATAGGAGAGGACTTGGCTTTCATTTCCGACATAGGCTCCTCTCGGGGAGTGATTTGCTGCAAAAGAAAGCATTTAAAATCATCAATATAGTGTTAGAAATCAATCCCACAAAATAGGGAAAAGTCATCGAAAAATACAACGGATAGTTTCTTTGATAAACAAGGGTGCAACTGGGTCGCAGAGATAAGATTGGCGAATTTCATCAAATTTTACAGGGGGGACCGGTCGGAGGGGATGCGACCGGTCGCCCTTAACTATGACCGGTTGAGGTTGAGAGAAATACGAAACAGAGAAGACTGAACCAAAGGAGCTGCTCCCAGGTACCGGTTG